>LBNU01034609.1:6607-42420 GCA_014162995.1 Artemisia annua
AACACAAACATGGTTAACCCGGGACGCTTCAAACCCGGTGGGTTGACCCAGTTTAATTTGACCAGTTTTCGACCCAACCTAGCAAGTTGACCCGGTTTAAATCAACTCATTTTCCGACCACAACGGTTCAACCGGTTGAACAACCCGGGTCGAACCGGGTTTAAAAACATTATGTTTAATTCCCAAATCTTCAAACTTTTATTATTTTCCGTTTATAACCTATAAACTTTTTTTATCAATAAACTATCTATCGCTATAAAATCCCGTTGCTATGCACGGGTACTCGTCTAGTCTCTACAAATAGCAAAATACAAAGGTAACAAAATATTGAGTATATATAAAAATAGCAAAACACACACAAAAGTAGATCCGATCCCAGAAAATATCACATTCCATAAATCCAACACTCACACCATTTTCGCACTGATTCCGTTACCATACATTCAATCCATATTCTTCTTCATACTAGAAACCCTAACGACCTTAACTGACCACCCTTATTATCATTCTCACCAGATCCCATCTCATGGTAACCTTGTTTTCACTGCTGTAACTTTAGTAATTATTACTGTTTTTAATTCATTTATTCACATCCTACTGCTTGAACTTGATCCATCTGTTATAATTATTACTTATTGTAGATGTGAATATTTATTTTTGTTATTTGAAATCAGTTAGATCTGTGTATGCTTAGTTATTTAAATTTTTGCATTTTAGGCAAAGCGTTATGTCGTAAATTAGCGTAGAATCAGGGACGGAGCCAGAATCAAATATGACCGGGTGCTGAAAAAAATTTGAATAGTAATACTAGAAACACATTTCGATGGACCGGGTGCATTTAAGATGACTTTAGGAAAAATCGATAGGGTGCCCAGGCACCTGCGGGAACCCCCTGGCTCCGTCCCTGCGTAGAATGGTGAGGTAATTATTAATTAGGCCAGTGTGAATACGTTGTAGGATTATGATGTTGATAAGATTTAGGATTTTTTGTAATGTGTCTTCGGTTTGAGGCTGATGTAGGTACTTTATCTACCGGCGTATATTAGTTACGTGTACTTTAAGTTGTTGTTTGATGATCGTTTTTGAACTTCTTATGTTCACGGAATTAAGGAGAAGTGCAACACATTTAAACTTGACCGAAAATCAAATTCACATAATACCTCATTTTTTAACATGGTTCTTGTTGCTGAACTTGTTACAAAATTACAATGCATTGTAGTGACACTTGTTAAAATTTGTAAGTGGTAATGGAATAGTATATAGTCGTTTTTGTTAATGTTTGAAGTTACAAATTGCTGCTATGCCTGGCCGATGGGGCACTGCTGAAACAAAATCTATAAAACCGTCGTACTCTCATAGTCCCTTTATGCGCGAATCTGTAGCTTTGGTATGTGAATATCCACCTTTATTAGGAAAAAGGTAAAGACGAAACTTTGTTGATAAACGGGGTAAAGATTATCATTTTTAAAAAAAATTGCGTGCCTCAAACTTTAATACTGTAAAAAGTTAAAAATAAATAAAGTTGGTAACGCCATCCCATCCCAAAAATATCGAGATCTAAATACAATACTCCCTCACGACATTTTTGCATTCATTATGTTATTATGAGTCAGTCCATCGTCTTCTTTTTGTTTGTGGGAACCTTGATGACCTTAATCTGACCGCCGTTTTTAACTAAAATATCGACTTAATTACTTATAGTAAGTTTCTGTTATCTACTTATCTTTATCCCTAGTTAAACCTTCCTTTACTGCTGTAACCTCACTGAATTTGGTGGTTGTTCGTTAATTGATTTTTTACTGCTTGTAGTCAATATATCTGTTCTGATTTGAAATCAGTTAGGTCTGTATTCAATGGATAATGAATTGTTTGATGCATGATCGATCTCGTTATTGTGTGTTTTTTATAATTTCATATGTTTGTTGGTTTGTGGGTGGTAAGGTTTGTTTTACGGAGTATATTCAATAGTGTCTCGATTTAGTAATTATAGTTTCGAGATTGAGCTACAAATCGGTGCGACGAGACTACGAGAGTCACATAAGTGAAACATTTTCAAAAAGTGACATCAACGAGAAATCGGTGTTTAGATGAATAAATTGAATCATTTATTAAAATTTGATTTACCAGGTCAGGACTTAATTTAGTATTATTACTAAAATAGACTGACAACAAAAGTATTTTAAGTTGCTATTCTATGAAATTAGATTTGGCGTAAACTGATATAGGAACGTTAATGGATGTAAATACTTTTAAAATTAGAGGGAGGGATATATCACTTAGCAACAACGGATTGACTTATAGTTGTGACATGATATGATTCTGATGTGATTTAAGAGATCATGTAGTATCTCTTTGTTTTATGGATGCTGTAGGTTGATTCAGTCCCTTATTTTTAGTTAGGAGATCCTTTAAGATGTTGCCTAGTTATCATTTTGCAAAATCTTTTTTGTTATCAGGATGGAGCAGATATATCTATCTTTTTTTAAACAAAAGTAAGGGCTTTTATTGAACCCCTTGGTTAAGATCACATGAATCTTAATATAAAGTATAGCTGGTAGCTGAACTTGTTACAATGCACTGTAGATGAAAGGTGGAAGATTATAAATATGTAACTTCTAATGGGTTAGTATTTGATCCGTTCACGAATCTTGGAATTTTGAAATGGCTCCTATGCGTAGCTAATGTGGTATGCTCACATTTGAGTATATTGAAACTGAACGATAGTAAGAAGCAGGGAAAATGTGTTTGATGGTGAACAAAATTAATATAACACTCTTAATCACATTATGAGCAGACTTAGCAAATATCTGAAACTATGTATTATTATTTTGTAGGTTTGGTGTTAAACGTGGCTGTATCAGTGGTTTACGCTGATTGAAGTCTTAGAGTGCCAGTTATATCTTTTGTGCAATGGTTCTGTCATTCGTCCCTAAAGGGACGTGCTTGGCACTTTTCACGTATGTAGTTTTCCTTGGACATCTGTGCAATGGGTTTTATCTTCCGGGAAGCTACATGCATACATACTCTACAGGCGAGAATATATTTGCCAAAGTTAATTCATTAACATCTATCGAGACAGAGCTACCCTTCAGCTATTACAGTCTACCATACTGCACTCCCTCTGGCGGGGTAAAGAAAAGTGCTGAGAATTTAGGAGAACTACTTATGGGAGACCAAATCGACAACTCTCCTTATCGTTTCCGAATGAACGTCAATGAATCTGTTTTTCTCTGCACCACACATCCATTAAACGAGCATGAGGTAAAGCTCTTAAAACAGAGGACACGTGATCTGTATCAAGTTAATATGATTCTCGATAACTTGCCTGCAATGAGGTATGCCAACCAGAATGGAATGAAAATTCAGTGGACAGGGTTCCCAGTAGGATTTTCACCTCTTAATACTGAAGATGATTACATTATCAATCATGTTAAGTTCAGGGTTTACGTGCACGAGTATGAAGGCTCTGGTGTGCAGATCATCGGTACAGGGGAAGAAGGTATGGGTGTGATAGAGACTTCTGATGATAAGAAGAACGCTGCTGGTTATGAGATAGTGGGTTTTGAGGTATTCCCGTGTAGCGTTAAGTATGATCCTGAGAAGATGGCAAAACTTCATCAATATGATGGAGTGGATCCGTTAAACTGTCCGCTACCGCCGGAAAAATCTCAGATAATAAGAGAACAAGAAAAAGTATCCTTCACTTACGAAGTCGAGTTTGTGAAGAGTAACACAAGGTGGCCATCTCGTTGGGATGCTTATCTGAAAATGGAAGGTGCTCGAGTCCACTGGTTTTCAATCCTTAACTCACTAATGGTGATCTTCTTTTTAGCTGGGATTGTGTTTGTTATCTTTTTAAGAACAGTGAGACGTGATCTCACACGTTATGAAGAGTTAGACAAAGAAGCACAGGCACAGATGAACGAGGAGTTATCAGGGTGGAAACTTGTTGTTGGTGATGTGTTCCGTGAACCAACCAACTCTAAACTTTTATGTGTGATGATAGGAAACGGACTACAGATTGCAGGAATGGCAGGTGTTACTATAGTATTCGCCGCCTTTGGATTCATGTCACCAGCTTCACGAGGTATGCTTTTGACAGGAATGATAATTTTGTATCTTTTATTGGGAGGTGTAGCTGGTTATGCTGGCGTATATCTATGGCGAACAATTAAAGGGACGTCGGAAGGGTGGCGATCTGTATCGTGGTCAATTGCATTCTTCTTCCCCGGGATTGTTTTCAGCATCCTTACGGTACTAAACTTCATTCTTTGGGGCAGTAACAGTACAGGAGCTATTCCCATTTCATTGTACTTCATACTATTGTCACTTCTGTTTTGCGTCTCAGTCCCACTCACTCTCTTGGGCGGGTACTTGGGTACACGGGCCGAGCCTATTCAGTTCCCGGTACGAACTAACCAGATTGCTAGAGAGATCCCTGCACAAAAATACCCGTCTTGGCTACTAATAGTTGGTGCAGGAACCCTTCCATTTGGTACCCTCTTTATCGAGCTCTTTTTTATCCTTTCTAGCATCTGGCTCGGAAGATTCTACTATGTATTCGGGTTTTTGCTTGTGGTTTTAATGTTACTGGTGGTTGTTTGTGCTGAAGTTTCGGTGGTTTTGACCTACATGCATCTCTGTGTTGAGGACTGGCAGTGGTGGTGGAAAGCATTTTTTGCTTCTGGGTCGGTTTCTGTTTATGTTTTCCTGTATTCCATGAAGTATTTGGTTTTTGACCTTCAGAGTTTAAGCGGGCCTGTATCGGCAATACTGTATCTTGGGTACGCACTGATCAGTGCAATCGCAATCATGTTATCTACTGGAACCATTGGATTCATTACATCGTTCTACTTTGTCCACTATTTGTTTTCCTCAGTGAAGATTGATTAGGGAGTGGTTGGGCCAACTCTTATAGGCAGGCGTGAATTTGAGAACTAATATGTATTCAGCATAGAAGGCCTGTAAATTTTCCGGCTTATCGAAGGTTAGAGGTTCCTGTAGCGATATATCTACATTTTATATGTTTATGTTCTTCTCTTTAACTTGTTATAATCGTGTTGTCTTGTTTGCCTCAACATACATGTATTTTGTCATACAATTGTTTCATCATAAATGATTAAATTTAAATGGTGTAGCGTTGAAATGCATAAAAGGTTTAAATCTGATAAGTACCGAATATTGGTTGGTCCTTCTATTGCTGTGATGAACGTCGTCGCAAAACGAGGACGCTTGACCCTTGTGATTACATTGCCTTCAGTTGATACTGTGACGCAAGACTGAATAGTGTTGTGTAATGTTTTAACAAATGAATTCTGATTATTGTTGACAAAATTGATACAGTATAAACTATAAAGTTGCATAATTACCCTTTGACCTGTAATCACACAACAACGCCGCGTCTACTTGGTGTATACTCTTTAGACTCCATATCAGCCACAGTTAGGGGCAGCTGCAGGTGGCAAAGGCATGTATACCCATAACCCATCACCTGTGTTCAGCGGCTTTTGAATCTTTGAGATTGATTATTTAATGCATAGGGACTTCTAACGAATATTGCTGATTGGGGTTCTAGATTTACCCGTGACGGGCGTTGCCCACAGGTGTACTATAACTGCAGGCACTAGTAATACTCGAGGAGGAGGTAATTTTTCTGAAATTGTGTTTGCATCCCACGGTGCTTGATTGAACCAAATGGCCAAGGTGGGAACATTACAAAATAAGACGACAAACTGTAGAACAAAGTATAATTTTCTAGTACTCCCCCTTACTTAAGTTTTGGGATAGAATCCACACTAGTGTCTTGGTTTACATATGTAGTTTTTATATTTTATGACTCATAGTTAAGATGACAATCTTTATTTAATAAAGAATGTCATTTCTTAAGAAAATGAGTTTTAATACATTAAAACGCTAATGAATAGCCATTTTATCTTTATAATTTATTAATTACTAGATGGGTACCCGTTGCGGCAGCGGGTACCCTGAAATAAAATTTTCCGGTGAATCATGTATTTTAGTTTATTATGCTCTTTTTGATAATGAATTTACAGATATCAAGAATTTCATGTGACGTATTTTAATTCCTTAACTAAGTAATTTATTTCGTCTTTTTGGGTATTCTTTTAAAGCGATTCGTATAACATGAGCCCGTTTAGCCCGTGCATGTTCGGGCTCAAGCCGGTTTGGCTCGTGCCCGTTCGGGCCTGAATATTTGTATAATGTGCTTTATTATTTGTATTAGTGACATTTAATGCAGGAATTGTGTTTAAGTTGGTTATATAATATGCTTGATAATTTGTATTTTTTATGTAAGAGATATTTTAATAACTGCATTAATTGTATTTATTAACTAGTTAATTAATTGACTACATTAAATATCTTTTTTGGGTAAAGGGGAGTAATCCTGCACCCTGGTAAAATATATTAACCAAACAAACATAAAAGTACAACGGATAAGAGTAGGTCCCTCATCTCAGTCCCTTAGGACACTTACAGACACGAATATAAGAATGACACATGATTCCTATAACTTACAATAAAATAAACCTACCAATAATGACACAAGTAAATAAAAATTTACAATACTACTCAAGAAAAGTACTTGAGCCTTCTATATCACTATGGTGGTCCACCTTAACTTCCATGAAGAATCCACTTATAAACATCCAAGCGATCTTCAACAAATAATCTGTTTGTAGTAGCAATACCACCACAAACAACACCTTCATGATCATGTAATACCAATCCGCAACAAACCAACAACTTACTCCCATGATTACCCTTTCCCATAGCAGCCATGATAAATCACTCAGCACGAAAAGAGGGCCTTATACAACTTACACGCCATGATAACATCCGAATGGTATTGCAAAGCTCCAAGCAAATGTAATAACCAGCCCAACATGGGACTAACATAGGGTCAAAACCATAACTTCCAGCAAACAAAGCATCATCGATCCAAAAGGAATATCATACTATAGAATGTAGATCGATCCACCTAGCAACGATCAATAGAAAATTAATGAAAGTGCATGGCATCTTGCGAATGGGGTTTTGAACAAGTGCCCCCACAAACTTAACTTCCATCTATTACATAAGTAACCACAATCATGAACCTACATTCAATAGCACTAGGAGCAGTAGCAAATGAGTGTGATACCAAGCATAAGAACATAAACATAGGGTGACTCAACCCTAACTTCCATCAAATACGAACCCAAGACCAGAATAAGCATCAGCAAAAAGGTCTTTGATGATCCGAATAAATCAATACAGCAGATTAAACAACAAACCCAATTAGGGTTTCATCATACGGAATCCAAACTGCCATAGAATCACTACAGGTCTGTTAAACAATACAATAATGAATGAGAATGCAACAGATCCGTGATCGTGTGAATGGGGTTTTGAACAGGAGCCCCCAAAAACTTGACTTCCATCTTCCACATAAATGTGTCCCGAACAGAACTATCATCAATACCAGTGAATTGAATGATCAAAGATGCTAATAACATCGAATTAAAACAGCTACATGACCATATAACAAAACCCTAGCATCGATACCACACCACGGATCAACACCAACAAAGGAGAGAAACGCAGCACCACCATACAAACCCTAAACCAAGAACGTTTAGGGGATCAGCAAGGAAGATTGGAAGACCTAATCGATGTGACTAGGTTATCCAATACAAACGCATCCTTATACAGCCTCTCTCCCTAACATCATAAACACATGCAGGAAGACAAAACCAATGGTAATGAAACCCTAATTCGAACAAACCATCAAAACCCAATCGGTTTTAAACAATCATAGGGTTATCGAAAACCCTAACATCATAAACACACAGCCTCTCTCCCTCTAACCCACGTACATAGCACGAATCCACAAGGAACATACCAACAACAAAACCCAAAAGGGTTACTTGCACCATGATAGTATCTAAACCCAAAAGGATAACGATTATACATTAAGATTTAATATAAGTGACCAGTATGAACGAAACCCTAATAAAAGAGAATCGCCCATATGAAACATGAAGAAACCGCCAAGATGAGAAAATAGATAACAACCGCCACCTCCTTAATAAAAACACAGCCCCAATCAGCGTATTGCATA
The DNA here is from genome assembly GCA_014162995.1 of Artemisia annua. Taxonomy (NCBI): domain Eukaryota; kingdom Viridiplantae; phylum Streptophyta; class Magnoliopsida; order Asterales; family Asteraceae; genus Artemisia; species Artemisia annua. Next base: position 14,730 of record LBNU01034609.1, read on the forward strand.
CCTCATCAGGGTAGAGAGGATGTGATAGGGTGGTTTTATGGCCGGAAAAGGAAGGGAGGAAGGCAGCCGGATTTCTCCATGGGGGGGGGGAGAATTTTAGGGTTTTTCTTCTACAATAAATATCTTGACTACATTAATAGCAATAAAGTGGTGTTTTGTCTTTTTAATATGCATTAAAGTGGTGTACATTATGCTTCTTGTTTTGTAAGTCTAAAAGTTAAGAGTGAGTATGTGCATTAAAGTGGTGTACATTATGCTTCTTGTCTTGTACGTCTTAAAATTAAGAGTAAGGTACCTTCGTGCATTATATGTTGTATAGATTTGAAGTTTTAACTATTAGACGATAAATGATTGTTTTGAAATGATTCATTCAATCTTCGTCTAATGATTGTTTTGAAACGATTCATTCAATCTTTGCTATAAGATATTACGACTTCCGGTCACAAACACCTTTGTCATTGGCGTTGGCCATACCAACAGCCACAACAACCTACTTCTACTAGTAACACTATCAATTGTCTGCGCAATCTTGATATAACGAAATCAGCTGATTATTCTACCATGTTTCTGCATATTCAGTATCAAAGCTAATTCTTAACTAGCAAATTCTACTAGAAAACGCTTCAAGACCCATTGTCTTATTAGTAAACAGAATCCTAGTAAGCTATATTAAACGCCTCAACTCATTACTTGAATCCATAAAACTAATTCAAGGGGAGAGTTATCACAATCATGCTTATCAAGAGCAATAAACTAGTCTAAGCAAGTGTAGTTTTTAATCATTTGAATTTTCATCATCATCATTATTGCTTATTGTTGAGTACCTTTGATTTACTATTAGTAGATTTAATTACTTACCATTCGATTCACGCACAAACCTCTGCGAACGATCCCGATATACCATCATAATCTTTCTATAACGGACGAGTTCACTTGCTCGTATGTGTTATTCATAGATCGGTAAATCACTCTTAAAAATTTAAAACTTGCACCCGTTGTAGCACATAAGTAACATTTTTTAGGCATATCGTATTTGCTCTATCAACTTGGTTTGTATTTTTATGGATGAGAGGAGAATAATGTGGCAGACAGTAGTGATTTGTGAACCAATCGTGGTGGATTTATTTATGAATGCTCACATGCACATGTTATGTAGATTAAAACCGGTCCATGTAGCATTATGTCTTCTATTATGTAAGTTTAAGAAAAAATGAAAGTTGGAGCAAACTGTATTTGCTCTATTTTATGCACTGCTCCCATATGGTTGGATTGTTACTTGCATTTAGGAGTTAGAATAGTAAATGATAACGACGTTTAGAAAATATAATTTTTCATGTAAACTTTGATGGGCTTGAGGCAAGGTAGTGGGTAATTTACTTCGGTAGAATCTTTTGACAATTCGATAGCTTTATTTAAAAGTTGGTTATCGGATTCATTTTTGCCCAATTTAATTAGAAACTCACATGATACTCAACTTTTAATGACATGCGTTTTTTAGCGCTTCTTTTATGACAAGTAAATTGAATTGTTTTCAAAAGTTAAGAAGCAGGGCCCGTTTGGTTTGTAGATGGGTTTGGATTAGGATTAGGATTGAGTAAATTTGATTGAAAGAAACGAGGTAAGAGAAAATATATTAATTTAATAAATAAGTCGGTTCTAGAGAAAAACGCATTTTGATAGAAAAGTGAGAAAATAACTATGATGGAACTGAAATTGTTTTAATAGTCTTTTAATTTATTTGAGGATGAGAGATAAGATAGAAGTGATATGTGGGACCCACAAAAATTCTATATCCTGTCTATTAGGTTGGCTTTTAAGAAAAGTGGTGTCAGTGTCTTTGATGCCCGAATCTTAACCCAAAAGTAGCAAACAAGCATCTTTTTTTATCTTTGGATTTCAAAACCCAAAGTAAACATGTCAAACAAACGGGCCCTTAGACTCTAAGCAGTGCTTTTGATTTTCATATTTCAGTTAAATTTTGATTTTTTTATGTTGTATAAAAAAATGTTGTACACAACGTCTAACAAAAATATCACAATCATAATTATGTGTCACTATAAAATCCCATTGCTATGCACTGGTACATATAAAGAGAGTATATTTTGGTTAAAATATCTTTGATTTACTACATATAAAGAGTGTATAATTTTGCTTAAAACTATTAAAATTAAAAAATATAATTACTAATATACCTTCAATCTCAATTAGTATTGTGTATCTATATGTTTTGCACAACTATAATTAACTATAATTATTTGATACATAATTTTGTCTCGTAGCACATATTGTTAATAAAAAGTGTTGTTAAATCTCAAATTTTAGGTTTTTGCCAAAACTTTTTAAAAAGTGTTATTAAAAGCATAAATTTAGTGACTCTATTTTGTGTCATTAGAACCTCTGTCACTAAATATATAATTTCTTGTAGAGATTCTTAGTGTGACTTGTGTCAAAACCATTCGCGTGCAGAATCTAAAACTATTATATATTTAAATTATAACATTAATTATATTATTTATTTATTTTCTTTTTCAAGAATTAATTAAAAAACCTTGTGTATGATATGATATGATAATGGAAAGCTTTCACATTTATTAAGTTTATTTAATTTATGCATTCATGATCAACATTTTCAAGTACACAACTAAAAATAACTAGCATTTATGGTGCATTTCTTATTGATATTTTGATCGATGCCTCAATTGATACTTGGATTTGACGTAGGTGCTTGTAGATCGGTCTTCATAATACAAATACAATGAGTCTTGATGCAAAGAGAAATTGACCACCATGGACAAGGGCCGGCTGGCGAATCACAATCTTTAGCCTTATGACATGGAGGATAATCCTTTGCATGTGAAACTTGAGGAAAGTTCATCATACCTGTTAAGCAAAGCAAATAAAAATCATTATTAATTAGCATTTACAAATTGTATCAAAACATGCGTGCTTCGATTAATAAGAGCCTCATTTGAAATTTTTTAGAACGACTGCATAAATAAACTTAGTAATGTTAATATACAAATTCATAGGTTTGTTTAGATAAACGATAACTGCACACAAAGTAATAAGACTCAAACGGGAAAAGATTGATTTTACCCAAAACAAAAATGAACAAGACGAAGAATGTTGTCATCTCCATTGATACCATCTTCATCTTCACTTGGAAGAAATTGAACTGTTTCTTTGTTGTTAATTAGATATGAAAGTTTATGTTATTTCGTTTGCCATTTATACACAAATCCTGGTCATACCAGTCACGTAGCATTTAATGATTTTTCCTTTGCTGAAGAAAATCAATGAATTATATAATTCAATGGTTTAAAGACTAGACTATACTATACTTTTTTCGTTGTAATATTATTGCCTATCTTTTCATATTCATATCTTTTATTTTTGACATGTTTTACTTAATTTTTCATTTCATATTTCAATTAACGAAACAAAATATTGAAAAATAAAACCTTATTGATGGGACAATGCAAATTTGCACTTTCTCTTAAACCATGTGTTTTTGTTTACCCACTGTAATTTCAAAACCGATAGAATAAAATTTTGTAACAATTGAATGCAATTTAATAGCTTTAATGAACTGTGTGATTAAATGGTTACAATACTGCCTATTTTTAGACTATATTTTATCTCATGTTAGTAAGTTCGATTATTTACCTCAAGTGTATACTCATGACGGTTTAATACTAACAATGGTGTGTTACACAAGTCTATCTTTTCCCACGGGTTTATATGAACAAGTATATAAATAGCTATTGTAGTTAAGCATCTGATATCTGAATGTTTCTTTTTCCCACACATAGTGAAATGGTAACGTATAACTAGCATAGTAATGATGCTTATCCCTATCTCTTCGCTTTATTATAGGAATTAAGTTGGCCTAAAAGTGAAATGTGGGCTTTGAGTCTGTTAGGTTTTCTATACTTTTGTCCTTATAAACATCTATCTATCTATTTTTTCTAAGAGCATCTCCAAATGGTTAATCTTTGTAAAGGTTTATATAATCTTCATGTCATATATTTTTAAATTTCTCATTTTATAGACATATTAATGTTTATGCTAAAACATGTTAAAACTTTCTAACTTGATGAAATATTAAATGAGTTGCATGTATTTAGTTACAATGAAAAAGGTCTATGAACTTAGACCTATTTTATTTTATGTCATCATAAAGCTCATCTCACTCTACTAACTCAATTTATTAAATTCTTCAACTTTTAAAACCTTTTTTATGAACCTCTCATAGTCTCATGGTGAATCTATCTATCTATGTCTATGTATATTCTAATAAAATGAAGTTTTGTACCACCCAATGAAGCACCCATTGCATTCCATTCGCTGAGTGAAATCGATTTCATTAAGGTTATTCCAAAGGGTTCACGGCAAGACATTGTCGGTGCATCCTTAAAGCAATCGTATTTGTGGGATAACTGCAAAGTTTTAAAATTAACCACCCACATGCGTTTCACTGTTGGCTCACGACCTGAAGATGTAAATGAGATAAATGAATTTGCAGATGGATACTTAAAGTAGGAGACGGAGACCTTGGCGGACCAAATGACGGAGAGGTTTTGATCGATATACCCGACGACATTTTGATACATGAAACTGATGAGCAGGTACAATCTATTATTGATTTCACTTATCCAAACATCTTGAATTACATAGATGATCCTTCTTACTTCCAAGAAAAGGCCATTCTTGCTCTGACGAATGAAGTGGTTGATACTATAAATGATCATTTGCTCAAGACGTTTCATGGTGAGGAATTGGTTTATCTAAGTTGTGACAACATAGACAAAACTGAACGTGGCTCTGCCATAGATCACTTCGTTTTCTCACCAAAATTTATCAACGGACTTAAATTCTCGGGTGTTCCAAACCATAGGCTTGCATTGAAAGTAGGTGTCCCAATAATGTTGCTCAGGAACATTAATCAATCTTAAGGATTATGTAACGGGACAAGACTTCAAGTAACTTGATACGCGGGATTGCGACCACGCAACAGGTTTTACCTCTCAAGGGATCTTGAGAAGCTTGCAATCCCACCAGGCAGTGTACCTGACCGATGTAGTATAGTGTAGTGGTAAGTACGGGGGATTGATCGTTCTCTCACAGGGAATAGTGTTCGTTAGGTATGAAAAACTACTCTAATAGGTCTAAGGATGAGGGATGATTATTTTTGTATTTTTATATTTTTTGAAAGCAAGTAAAATCTCGGGTTTGAAGGAGTGGGCGGAATTAGTTGCTAGTCAACTAACCCAAAAACTACTAGTGCAATTAAAATTAAAATAACAAGAAAGTAAAAGGTTGTGAAACTTATATGGAGACAAGTGTGTTTACTTAGATTTTCTTACTCCCTAACTATCTTTTACCGGTTAATTAGTGTGTATTAATTGCGTGGATGACGGGTGTATTCCTTAATACCATTCGTGGGGTGGCGTACGTACTTTCCCAACTCTATAAGCTCCTACTTCACTCCTATGTCGAGCCTGTTAGAAGCTCCTAACATGGGATCATTAGAATTTGCTCATGCATTAAATACAACCATAAAAACCTAGTACGCATTGGTTCATGTTTCCATTTAGGATAGTTACTGACAAGTTTCGTAATTTACTGAGAGCTTTCTCACATTTTTCAGAAAAACAACGCCGCACGCGAACCGACACCACAGTACCTATGGTAAAAGTCAAGTAAATATATTTTTGAGTTAGTAATGACATTTTATTACATTTCTGACAAAAACATGGCTAAAATCTTTATTTTACGTGTACGTGTCCAAAAACTTCAAACCGCTCATATGAGCGGAAAGGTATAGCGGAAAATCTTTATTTTACGTTACTGACAAGTTTCGTAATTTACACCCCCTTATCGCTATACCTTTCCGCTCATATGGAATACTTGCTCGTCGCCGTCTAATCATGTATTGCATCAAGGCATATTAGACCCGATTGGTCACAGTTTGAATTCGAGTTGCTTAATTTAACTTGCTTGATGTTGTAATTAACTCAAACTCATTTGAGTTTATTGGAGCGTTTGGGCTATGTTTGAATTTGGATTGCTTATTTATTTAAACCTTATTTTGTTTGCGGTCTTTGTTACAGTCATCTCTACCCTAAACCTTATGCTCAATAGATTTGATTCATCCCTCTCGATAGATGTTGTTCCTTCCGCGTGAAGTAGAATGTACATTACTTGGTCAACGAATAGATTGCTAGTAGCAATCAACATCCTCCTTCAGAGTCGTACTCTAAACTTGCTATACCCTCCACTCAGCGGAGATTCTATGACCAACAGAAACCTTAAGACCTTAGGGAGTATCCTGAACCGCGGTCTTTGTGACAGCCACCAAATCTTTCACTCGTATCTCGGATACCAGTTATTTTTGCTACCCTCTTATAAGATAATAAACCGTGTCGCTAATACCATACAAACTGTTTTCAAATTCTCTACAGGCTATTTTGCGGTCACCCTACAAATGTTTTACTCCTACTTCATGAAATCAAATTTTCAACCTTATAACTATTTTGTAAACAACGAACAGTTCCCGTTGTTCTATAAATTATCTTGCAAATTATTTCGCTAACGATTTTATAAACCAGTTTGCTGTCCTGCTACGATATTATGAATCAAACTACAGTTTTGCTAATATCATGCAAATGATAAATTGATTTCTTATTATTCTATGAACTGTTTTACAAACCGTTTTATAAACTATACTTCAATCGCCTTGTGAATTATCTACTCACATTGATGCGTTAAAAGTTTCTAGTCAAACTTCATCAATTTTTTTTGCACTAGCGGAATAAACATGTTCTTTTATTACGTCGCTGTTGTTTTCAGATAGATGCGCCACATCGGAATTACTGATGCGCCGTATTGAGTTACAAACAGCAGAATCAACAGCGAAGTCGTTAATAAAAGTATTTTCGTCAACTTGATCTTCTATAGCGATAGTGTCTTCTAAATTTTTTTTAGCAGAAAAGAATCAAGTAGATCATTTTTTTAACAATTCTTGAGTAAATTGATTAATCGTGTCATCAGAAACATCCACGTTATAAACATTCATCATCTTCAGAACTATTTTTACTCATAGATTGTTCCATATTAAATTCAACCTCATCTCTGCCTATTGTAAGAGTTATCTTTTTGTTAAAAACATCAATCATGGCCCTAGCAGTGGCTAGAAAGGGTCATCCTAAAATTATAGGCGTCCTAGAATTTTCAGGCATTTCGAGGATAACAAAGTCAATAGGTAGTTCAAATTCATCAACTTTTATTAATATGTTTTCATCAAATTTTTGCATAACAAGGAGTGATTAAACTTTAACTTTTGAGAAGTTATCTTATACACATCATGTTTAAAGACAATTTTATTTTTCTAATGTGACGAGTCTTTAAAGTCGCATCAGTTTACCTAACTGCAAAACTTTCAGCAAATGATTACGTATTACTCTTCCACAGACAAGAGGAGCCCTTACCATCCGGTAAGATGCAAATCGGTTGTGGGTACCAACAACTATTCCTTGACACCATTTTATCGGATAACATAAACTGAAACCCGTGCGTAGATACTCATCTCTTATTGACCGTAATGGGTAATTTGAATTGAATCGTGAGGACGCGATTCCATTTAAGGAGGTGAGACTGTAACAAACCGGAATTTTCTAGATTAATTTTTATAATAAATATTTATTTATTATAGCTAATTTGGGCATTTCTATGCAAAAATTGATATTTTTGAGCATTTCTGAGCATTTCGGGTATCTGTAACGCGTACTGTAGTTGACAGTCATCATTAAAATAGTCTATTTTTGTTAGTAAACATAAATTAATCCATTTCGGATTGTTACTGACAAGTTTCGTAATTTACTGAGAGCTTTCTCACATTTTTCTGAAAAACAACGCCGCACGCGAACCGACACCACATTACCTATGGTAAAAGTCAAGTAAATATATTTTTGATTTAGTAATGACATTTTATTACATTTCTGACAAAAACGTGGCTAAAATCTTTATTTTACGTGTACGTGTCCAAAAACGTCAAACCGAGACGTTTCGGTTACATTTAAGCTTAAACCGACACACGATGCACCAACGGGGAGTAAAAATCTTTAGTTGATCCCTCCCTAGGATCCCCAAAACCGGCCACCTAACTTCCCAACTTATAAACACATGCCAAATACCCTATAATCCATGAAACATCCTTTTACCCAAGGATTATTACCATTTCAAGTTATATTTACTTATATAATGGGTAAACATATGCTTAGATCTCATTTTCATCATCTTATCTTCTCAAAAACCTCTCTAGCCGAAATTCATAAGAAAATCAAGATCCACAAATTTTTATTGCAGTCCAAGCTAATCGGGGTGTACTTTCAAGAGTTTCGGGTTAATCGGAACGTATTATGGGTAAATTTGGTGCATTTTGGGTTGTTTCTTGGCCTCCTACCTCTCGAATTTTCCAAGATCTTTGTAAGGATCCTCATACTTATTCAACCTTGTTCAATTCATGTTCTTTTGATGTCTAATGATGTTATCAAAGGCTAAATGTGCATGTTTTGCTAAAATGAAAAAGCTATGGTTTAACATATTGTTGCTAGTGCTCGACTCTTGTGAAGTATTTATACAAATTAGGATATTTCTTGCTTGTGTGGTAAATCTTGTTGTTTATGGTACTATTTTGATGATACAAATGAGATTTGTGTTAATTACGCGAGTTTAAGTCGATATATACACTTTTAGGCTTATATGTATAAATCGGCTACAAATAAAATTATGAAATTATTGGGGTTTTGAAATACATAAAATTTTGGCTCAAGTGGTGAAATGGTGGAATTTTTACTTGAAAGATTATATTAGAGCATATGTCGAATTAACCGTAACTAATTATAATTAATTAGTAAAAATGCAATTTTTGGTGAAATTAATTGTTTTTGGACAAATATAATTATTTTGGGTCGAATGGTATGGGATTTGACCAAAAGTTGACTTTTGAGATTAACAACTTAATTATAAGTGTTAAGTAAGTTAATTTTAATTTGTTACTAAAATTATAAGCACTAAAATTTATTTTGGGCTAAGTGGATATTTTGAGCCCATAAGGGGGTGTTCGGTGGCAGTGGGCCGAGCCCAATAAGAAGCTTTCCAACTTTGACTTTTTTACCAAAAATTGTTATCGGACGTATAAGAATTCATTTCGACATATAACGATATATATATCGTAACTTAAATCGGATTAAATGGTTTGGGCTAATGGGCCCAATAGTGAATTTCAGGCCCAATAAACATGTCGGGTGACGAAAATAAGTTTTGACATATATTTGAACTTGCGGTGACTATTTTCATAACGTAGAACGAATTATATTGATAACTATATTAATAGTGCGTATTGTATATATTACGTACTAATTTTTACAAATAAAGTTAATTAACGGTTTAGTTGAGAATTTTGCAACATTTGAGAAAAGATGGAAACGTTGAACAAATGAATGGGTCATGCCCAAAATTTTCTAAAAACTAAGTATTTTGCTAAAATACTTACACTTATATGGATTTCTAAATACAAAGTATTTATTTCAAATACTTATAATTAATATTATATTATAAATGATATTTATAATATAATATTCTTCCACTAACTCTATTGTTATATTATTTCTCAAAGCATGTTTAATTAATTTCAATTAATTAAATACATAATTATAAACTTTATCTAATATATATATATATATATATATATATATATATATATATATATATATATATATATATATATATATATATATATATATATATATATGAGCTATATATATATATATATATATATATATATTACTTATGAATTGTAACGATGAATTCGACGTACGGATGTTCCGTTGTACCGACTCTCACCATACACTTTCACCACGAGCCATCACCAAAAGTCTTTCTAATAAACTACTTTTGAAATATATGTACCACACAACAAGCAAGAAATACTCGAGCACATGGCCACACATAAAACCTTTTACAAAGGAGTCAAAACATTTAAAACACGAAAACTAAGACGCTTGTCTTTTGGAAACTCTTTTACTGTACGAGACGTATTCTGAGAAAACTATATACATATTAGGTTGTGCCGATCTCGTACCGTTGTGCGCTTATATCTCTTGATATCGTTGTGATATGCTCTAGATGCCAGTTGTGTCAGTTGTGATATTTTGCGTTGCTTCATATTGAGGTGAGTTCATACCCCCTGTTTTACTCGTTTTATAACTGTTTTGGGGGAGAATACATGCTCGTTTTACTAAATCCAGTATTTGCATTACTTAAACTTATGAAATGTTTACTCAAAAACTTTATGTGCTTTGCTAAATTACTTGTCGGGTTATTTAACCGCATGACTTGATTTATCGTTATAAACTGGATTATTATGCTATGGACACAAGTGCTTGAAATGTATATGTGAGTTTACAACCTCATTCTCTTATAATTACTGTTTATATGCAAACCCCTTTATGAACAATTGCTCGTGTGCACTACTACTTTTACGTATACCACTTGGGTGATCGGTTAGACACCTACTCTCTGTGCTATTTGACCGGTTAGGCAAATAGACGCATACTATTCGAAACACTTGGGTGATCGGTTAGACACCTACTCTCTATGCGGTTTGTCCAGTTAGGCAAACGGACGCATACTACTTGGGTGATCGGGTAGACACCTACTCTCTGTGCGGTTTGTCCGGTTAGGCAAACGAACGTACACTACTTAGGTGATCGGTTAGACACCTACTTGAGTAATCTGTATTTGACTGATTTTCCTCCTGTCACGGCGAGTGAAGCGGAGATCACTAGTACTGAATTTGATTTGTTTGTGAATGATTTTTCATACGCGAAAACCTTGTGGTCCACATTTCTTTTACACTGAATTGCTAATTATATAAAACAATGAACTCACCAACCTCGTGTTGACACTTTAGCATGTATTTTCAGGTTTAAAGCAATAGTTTACCATTAGAGGCTTTGGCAGGGCATGGCATGGTCATAGATGACTCTGATGTATTTGGGACCGCTTTATTTCTTTTATGGGCTTATACTTCCACACTGTTTTTGGAACGCTGTAAACAAAAATACTTTTGAATATAGAGATTTCTTTTAAACGGTTGAGTTAAAACCATTCTTTGTACTTTGTGTTGTGATACCATTTCAGTAGCACCCAAACATGTATGCTTCCGCTAAACCAGATTTTGGGGGTGTTACAGATTGGTATCAGAGCCTTGGTTATAGAGAACTAGGTATTTTTAAAACCTAAACTATAACTACTTTTGCGAAAACTTAACCCTATGACCGACACGTGCCTGCCTGCCAAGCTGATGCCTCATTTGTAATTTTCATTACTAATATATTTGATGAGATGTGTGGTTTACTATTGGATGAGTATATCCATTTATTTTTGCTATATACTATAAGTATCTTCGACATACTTATGCATACATATCGTACTTATCGTAGCATTACGCATTTTTCTCTACGTAATCTCATCATCCGTCCTCGAGCGTGGACACTTGTTTTAGTCTTTCTAAATAGCTTTTAAAAGTAAGTGACATAGTACTAGCGTAACTGAGCTGAGTATGTTAATTGGACCTCGGGTGAATATAGACTGATCACCTATATTCAGCCAGGGACAGTGGGACATAGCCTGATCACCTATGTCCGACTCAGAGGTGAACTTTGCGATACTGGGAGCATTTATAATAGAATTTTGTCCGGTTGAAATTTTGATTACGAGAATGATAGAACTTATGTGTGTGTACATAAGCATTGCATGACATGAACACTCACATCTGCACACAACATGATAGCAATCACAACACACTGGCATCACAATACTTCACAATTCGTAGTACTCTTGGTATCGCTATACCTTTCCGCTCATATGGAATACTTGCTCGTCGCCGTCTAATCATGTATTGCATCGAGGCATATTAGACCCGATTGGTCACAGTTTGAATTCGAGTTGCTTAATTTAACTTGCTTGATGTTGTAATAAACTCAAACTCATTTGAGTTTATTGGAGCGTTTCGGCTATGTTTGAATTTGGATTGCTTATTTATTTAAACCTTGTTTTGTTTGCGGTCTTTGTTACAGTCACCTCTACCCTAAACCTTATGCTCAATAGATTTGATTCATCCCTCTCGATAGATGTTGTTCCTTCCGCGTGAAGTAGAATGTACATTACTTGGTCAACCAATAGATTGCTAATAGCAATCAACATCCTCCTTCAAAGTCGTACTCTAAACTTGCTATACCCTCCACTCAGCGGAGATTCTATGACCAACAGAAACCTTAAGACCTTAGGGAGTATCCTGAACCGCGTTCTTTGTGACAGCCACCAAATCTTTCACTCGTATCTCGGATACCAGTTATTTTTGCTACCCTCTTATAAGATAATAAACCGTGTCGCTAATACCATACAAACTGTTTTCAAATTCTCTACAGGCTATTTTGCGGTCACCCTACAAATGTTTTACTCCTACTTCATGAAATCAAATTTTCAACCTTATAACTATTTTGTAAACAACGAACAGTTCCCGTTGTTCTATAAATTATCTTGCAAATTATTTCGCTAACGATTTTATAAACCGGTTTGCTGTCCTGCTACGATATTATGAATCAAACTTTAGTTTTGCTAATATCATGCAAATGATAAACTGATTTCTTATTATTCTATGAACTGTTTTACAAACCGTTTTATAAACTATACTTCAATCGCCTTGTGAATTATCTACTCACATTGATGCGTTAAAAGTTTCTAGTCAAACTTCATCAATTTTTTTTGCACTAGCGGAATAAACATGTTCTTTTATTACGTCGCTGCTGTTTTCAGATAGATGCGCCGCATCGGAATTACTGATGCGCCGTATTGAGTTACAAACAGCAGAATCAACAGCGAAGTCGTTAATAAAAGTATTTTCGTCAACTTGATCTTCTGTAGCGATAGTGTCTCTAAATTTTTTTTGCAGAAAAGAATCAAGTAGATCATTTTTAACAATTCTTGAGTAAATTGATTAATCGTGTCATCAGAAACATCCACGTTATAAACATTCATCATCTTCAGAACTATTTTTACTCATAGATTGTTCCATATTAAATTCAACCTCATCTCTGCCTATTGTAAGAGTTATCTTTTTATTAAAAACATCAATCATGGCCCTAGCAGTGGCTAGAAAGGGTCATCCTAAAATTATAGGCGTCCTAGAATTTTCAGGCATTTCGAGGATAACAAAGTCAATAGGTAGTTCAAATTCATCAACTTTTATTAATATGTTTTCATCAATTTTGCATAACAAGGAGTGATTAAACTTTAACTTTTGAGAAGTTATCTTATACACATCATGTTTAAAGACAATTTTATTTTTCTAAAGTTACGAGTCTTTAAAGTCGCATCAGTTTACCTAACTGCAAAACTTTCAGCAAATGATTACGTATTACTCTTCCACAGACAAGAGGAGCCCTTACCATCCGGTAAGACTCAAATCGGTTGTGGGTACCAACAACTATTCCTTGACACCATTTTATCGGATAACATAAACTGAAACCCGTGCGTAGATACTCATCTCTTATTGACCGTAATGGGTAATTTGAATTGAATCGTGAGGACGCGATTCCATTTAAGGAGGTGAGACTGTAACAAACCGGAATTTTCCAGATTAATTTTTATAATAAATATTTATTTATTATAGCTAATTTGGGCATTTCTATGCAAAAATTGATATTTTTGAGCATTTCTGAGCATTTCGGGTATCTGTAACGCGTACTGTAGCTGACAGTCATCATTAAAATAGTCTATTTTTGTTAGTAAACATAAATTAATCCATTTCGGATAGTTACTGACAAGTTTCGTAATTTACTGAGAGCTTTCTCACATTTTTCTGAAAAACAACGCCGCATGCGGACCGACACCACAGTACCTATGGTAAAAGTCAAGTAAATATATTTTTGAGTTAGTAATGACATTTTATTACATTTCTGACAAAAACGTGGCTAAAATCTTTATTTTACGTGTACGTGTCCAAAAACGTCAAACCGAGACGTTTCGGTTACATTTAAGCTTAAACCGACACACGATGCACCAACGGGGAGTAAAAATCTTTAGTTGATCCCTCCCTAGGATCCCCAAAACCGGCCACCTAACTTCCCAACTTATAAACACATGCCAAATACCCTATAATCCATGAAACATCCTTTTACCCAAGGATTATTACCATTTCAACTTATATTTACTTATATAATGGGTAAACATATGCTTAGATCTCATTTTTCATCATCTTATCTTCTCAAAAACCTCTCTAGCCGAAATTCATAAGAAAATCAAGATCCACAAATTTTTATTGCAGTCCAAGCTAATCGGGGTGTACTTTCAAGAGTTTCGGGTTAATCGGAACGTATTATGGGTAAATTTGGTGCATTTTGGGTTGTTTCTTGGCCTCCTACCTCTCGAATTTTCCAAGATCTTTGTAAGGATCCTCAAACTTATTCAACCTTGTTCAATTCATGTTCTTTTGATGTCTAATGATGTTATCAAAGGCTAAATGTGCATGTTTTGCTAAAATGAAAAAGCTATGGTTTAACATATTGTTGCTAGTGCTCGACTCTTGTGAAGTATTTATACAAATTAGGATATTTCTTGCTTGTGTGGTAAATCTTGTTGTTTATGGTACTAGTTTGATGATACAAATGAGATTTGTGTTAATTACGCGAGTTTAAGTCGATATATACACTTTTAGGCTTATATGTATAAATCGGCTACAAATAAAATTATGAAATTATTGGGGTTTTGAAATACATAAAATTTTGGCTCAAGTGTGGTGGAATTTTTACTTGAAAGATTATATTAGAGCATATGTCGAATTAACCGTAACTAATTATAATTAATTAGTAAAAATGCAATTTTTGGTGAAATTAATTGTTTTTGGACAAATATAATTATTTTGGGTCGAATGGTATGGGATTTGACCAAAAGTTGACTTTTGAGATTAACAACTTAATTATAAGTGTTAATTAAGTTAATTTTAATTTGTTACTAAAATTATAAGCACTAAAATTTATTTTGGGCTAAGTGGATATTTTGAGCCCATAAGGGGGTGTTCGGTGGCAGTGGGCCGAGCCCAATAAGAAGCTTTCCAACTTTGACTTTTTTACCAAAAATTGTTATCTGACGTATAAGAATTCATTTCGACGTATAACGATATATATATCGTAACTTAAATCGGATTAAATGGTTTGGGCTAATTTTTGGGCTAATGGGCCCAATAGTGAATTTTAGGCCCAATAAACATGTATGGTGACGAAAATAAGTTTTGACATATATTTGAACTTGCGGTGACTATTTTCATAACGTAGAACGAATTATATTGATAACTATATTAATAGTGCGTATTGTATATATTACGTACTAATTTTTACAAATAAAGTTAATGAACGGTTTAGTTGAGAATTTTGCAACATTTGAGAAAAGATGGAAACGTTGAACAAACGAATGGGTCATGCCCAAAATTTTCTAAAAACTAAGTATTTTGCTAAAATACTTACACTTATATGGATTTCTAAATACAAAGTATTTATTTCAAATACTTATAATTAATATTATATTATAAATGATATTTATAATATAATATTCTTCCACTAACTCTTTTGTTATATTATTTCTCAAAGCATGTTTAATTAATTTCAATTAATTAAATACATAATTATAAACTTTATCTAATATATATATATATATATATATATATATATATATATATATATATATATATATATTACTTATGAATTGTAACGATGAATTCGACGTACGGATGTTCCGTTGTACCGACTCTCACCATACACTTTCACCACGAGCCATCACCAAAAGTCTTTCTAATAAACTACTTTTGAAATATATGTACCACACAACAAGCAAGAAATACTCGAGCACATGGCCACACATAAAACCTTTTACAAAGGAGTCAAAACATTTAAAACACGAAAACTAAGACGCTTGTCTTTTGGAAACTCTTTTACTGTACGAGACGTATTCTGAGATAACTATATACATATTAGGTTGTGCCGATCTCGTACCGTTGTTCGCTTATATCTCTTGATACCGTTGTGATATGCTCTAGATGCCAGTTGTGTCAGTTGTGATATTTTGCGTTGCTTCATATTGAGGTGAGTTCATACCCCCTGTTTTACTCGTTTTATAACTGTTTTGGGGGAGAATACATGCTCGTTTTACTAAATCCAGTATTTGCATTACTTAAACTTATGAAATGTTTACTCAAAAACTTTTACGTATACCACTTGGGTGATCGGTTAGACACCTACTCTCTGTGCTATTTAACCGGTTAGGCAAATAGACGCATACTATTCGAAACACTTGGGTGATCGGTTAGACACCTACTCTCTATGCGGTTTGTCCAGTTAGGCAAACGGACGCATACTACTTGGGTGATCGGGTAGACACCTACTCTCTGTGCGGTTTGTCCGGTTAGGCAAACGAACGTATACTACTTAGGTGATCGGTTAGACATCTACTTGAGTAATCTGTATTTGACTGATTTTCCTCCTGTCACGGCGAGTGAAGCGGAGATCACTAGTACTGAATTTGATTTGTTTGTGAATGATTTTTCACACGCGAAAACCTTGTGGTCCACATTTCTTTTACACTGAATTGCTAATTATATAAAACAATGAACTCACCAACCTCGTGTTGACACTTTAGCATGTATTTTCAGGTATAAAGCAATAGTTTACCGTTGGAGGCTTTGGCAGGGCATGACATGGTCATAGATGACTCTGATGTATTTGGGACCGCTTTATTTCTTTTATGGGCTTATACTTNGAATGATTTTTCACACGCGAAAACCTTGTGGTCCACATTTCTTTTACACTGAATTGCTAATTATATAAAACAATGAACTCACCAACCTCGTGTTGACACTTTAGCATGTATTTTCAGGTATAAAGCAATAGTTTACCGTTGGAGGCTTTGGCAGGGCATGACATGGTCATAGATGACTCTGATGTATTTGGGACCGCTTTATTTCTTTTATGGGCTTATACTTCCACACTGTTTTTGGAACGCTGTAAACCAAAATACTTTTGAATATAGAGATTTCTTTTAAACGGTTGAGTTAAAATCGTTCTTTGTACTTTGTGTTGTGATACCATTTCAGTAGCACTCAAACATGTATGCTTCCACTAAACCAGATTTTGGGGGTGTTACATTCACTCCTATGTCGAGCCTGGTAGAAGCTCCTAACATGGGATCATTAGAATTTGCTCATGCATTAAATACAACCATAAAAACCTAGTACGCATTGGTTCATGTTTCTTAAGACGTTCAAGCAAGTTACCGTATTGGAGGTTAGCCAGTTTTCTTAAGCCTAACATCGATAAACGATCATCCAATACAAGTAATAACACACCAACAACCAATAATCAATAGTTAGGTTTCATTAGATCTAAGCAAACACAAGATAAATCTAGCCTAGCATGTTAATTGAAAGACAAGCATAAGATATAATTAACCAACACATAGACATATTGATTAATTTGAATGGAGACTTATCTTTAATTGAACATGGAAGGATCAAGGGTGAAAAACCCTTGAAAAAGCTGTCAAAGTCGTCTAGGGTTTGTTCCCAAAAGTTCCACACTAATGAATGTAAAATAGAAAAGTATATATAGAAAATACACTCTGACGGCGTCAGCTTATAGGCTCTGACGCCGTCAGCTCGCCGCCTCTAGGGTTCTCGGATGGCTTAGATCTAATTCTGACGCCGTCACTTGTAAAATAGCTCTGGGCCGTCACTCTTTAACATTACACCTGACGGCCTAGGATTATTAACAACTGACGCCGTCAGGTGTAAACATCTCGTTTTCTTCTTAGGGCGTCTAGTGTAATCTGATTCCACTCCTTTGTCTTGGTTGGCTGACGGCGTCACCTTGTGACTCTGACGCCGTCAGGAAGGATTTCCAGCATTCTTTTGAGACTTTGTCGTTTTCTTCACTTTATGCTCCAAAAACGTCCAAAATGATGTGTTTTCCAGAATTCTTCTCAAAAGTACCTAAAATGACAAAAGGAACGATTTAGGGCAATATTTGATCATATTATCACGAATTAGGGCTTAAATGTCCCTCTAAAATGGGTACACTTCTCACCTCATCAAATACCCTTACACTTGAGGTTTGCTTGTCCTCAAGCAAATAGGTTTTTTTTCCAATCAAAATATGAGTTAGGGGTCATTTAACACTAATATAAAAGTAATTACAACAAATAGTTACTCGACCCTAATCATAATAAGCATGGAAATCATACACTAGCACCTCACAAATAGTGTTTGGATACTCTCATCTATCGGGTGTTATAAACCTATATAACTACATTGGAAATGGAATAAAGTCACTCACTACCTGTCATAGCAAAAAGATTACCATAGGCTTGGGAGAGGATCAATTACTCCTCCACTAGGCGTAAGCACCTAAGATAAACTATCAAATAGGGCTTTCCAAAGGGTTGTAATGTAAGGTGTAGGGATATGATAAACACGGTTTGGTTGGAATAAAGGGTATTTTACTGGTGGCAAGTTAATTATCATGATCAAATACATGTACTATTGTATGTGCTTATTCACATACCTTTTATTCACCATTTTCTGGCTCTGTAAGACCAAAAACTAACGTTAAATGCCAAAGATATCGTGTTTTTGTGTTTGTGACTGTGCAGGAAAGGATATTGCATAAATGGCAACAAAATCAACCAAAAAGCCCTAAACGAGCACGAGATGTGGAAGAGAGTCTAAAAATCAAGTCAAAGATGAAATCTACTTAAGAAAAGCCCGTGACGACGAATTTATCTCTTAAAGGCTCAAGAAAATGAAAGAGACACTTAATCGAAGTTCAAAGATAATTATCACGATAAGCTTCCCAAATTCGAGCAAGTGATCACTCTTACATCTTTGAAGACTTTTAGAGAACACGTCAACACGAAGCCTCAAGTTACAAGAAGTTACATTTAGTATTTGAAACGTTTAGTAGTCTTGTAATGTAGTTTATGTGTTGTTTTCATGAGTTGTAAAAGTCTAGGGGGCAAAATGTACACGAAGGCAAACTTGAGCTCCCCCTAGCATGATAAATACTCCATGGTAGCTTCATTTGAAAGCTAGTAGGTAGCTAGTAGGATTTAGTAGGTTCTAGTCTTGTTTTAGTTTTGTTTAGTGTAAGTTTTATTTTAATGCAAGTTTTAATTTTCATGTCTTAAACTTTTTATCTTTCTAGCTTATTTGTCTTCAATCTTAATCTTTCTTATTAATCTTTACATGTTTTAAGTTTAATCTTGTTATTGTCAATCTTTCATAAAAGCTTTTACAAATTTTCTCGCCACCTTTGCATGATTCTATTCGAATAAAAAATATGGGTTAGGGCTTGTAAGTAATTCGTGGCTTATTTAGCTTATTTATAAGCTTATTTAGCTTTTTAAAATAGTTTTACATAAAGTTTTTATTAGTTTTTATAAGCTTTTAATCTTTTGTTTACGTAAAAAATCCAAAATCTGTTCTTCTTATTTTTTTTGCGAGTATGACAACTTAGGGTTTTGCAAGTATGAGTTTTTTTTTGTTATCTTTTGCGAGTATGCTTTTCCCTAGCGAGTATGGTTTCAAACGTTTGCAAGTTTGAGTCATAAATTGCGAGTAAGCAATATATTTGTGCGAGTATCACCTTGGCACAAAACCTTAGCGAGTATGGTCCAAGTCTATAGCGAGTATGGTTTCCTTCAAGTCTTTTGCGAGTATGACCCTTGAGTCTAATAGCAAGTATCAAAGTTTTTTTTTATTGCGAGTATGAGTCAAAATTTCATAGCGAGTATGAGTCAAAATTTCTAGCGAATTTCACTTATTAATTTAGCGAGTTTGGTCCTAGGTTTTGCAAGTATCATTTTCATTTTTCTTTTGAGTCAAGTTTCGTCTTCTAATTTTCTATTCTCATTTCTTTTATAAGCCGAGCTAGGCTTTTCTTTACTTC
The DNA here is from genome assembly GCA_014162995.1 of Artemisia annua. Classification (NCBI taxonomy): domain Eukaryota; kingdom Viridiplantae; phylum Streptophyta; class Magnoliopsida; order Asterales; family Asteraceae; genus Artemisia; species Artemisia annua. The sequence continues at coordinate 34,787 of LBNU01034609.1, forward strand.
ATCGTTTTATCGAGCGAGGTTTTATTTCTTTAAAATCTAAAAGAAACTCTGTCGAAATTTTCTTAAATCTTTTTAGTAACGTTTTCTTTAAGTTCAATGTTTCTTTGTCTTTAGAGTTAAACCTTATTTGCATTCAATGTCACTTAGTCTTTAATTTTTCTTTTAAAGTTTAGTTAATTTACTTTTCGTCTTCTAAATCTTAAAAACCAAAAACAATTTATTTCCTAAGTTCAAGTTTATTTCCTTTGTCGCTTTATTTCATTTTAAATGAGTCTTGAGTAGTTTTAATCGTGTTTGCTTAGTGATTCGGGTATGCGAGCTAAGTGTGAGCGTGAAAGGCTTGTGATTAATAGTCGTTAAGATTATTTAGATTTGTGATTTTATTATTCGAAGAACAAAAGCCGGAGAACAATTAAATCACTTGTCTAGAATTATTATCTCTTCTAAAGATTAATTGACAATTAATCTCGAGAAAGGAAAGTAATTCGTCACAAGCCATCAGCTCACCTTTATCAAACTTACTCACGTCGCTTTGCAAACATATTGTCTTTAAAGTCATTTACCGTTTTTAATTACTTTTCACACTTTAATTATCGCTTTCTTTAAGTCACTTTATTTCATGCAACTTTACTTGTTTATTTTCTTTGCGTCACTTTATTGCTTTCCTTTACTTTAACCGCATTTTAATTGTCGTTGTAGTATAATCAAAACCAAAAATCATCTTTTAAAACCTATTCATCTCATATATCTCACGACTCAATCGACTAGATCAGTTCAACCCTCGTTGGGACTACGACTCGAGTTATAAGCTTCACCGCTTGAAAAACGCACTTGTCAAAATGGCGCCGCTGCTGGGGAGCAGTTGATAAGATTAAGTCGTTCGATCGTTTGAGTAATGTGTTTTAAAGATCCTTCTTTCGAGAAGTTAACGCTTTTGTAAATATTTTCAAAATATAAAAACACAAAAATATTTTCTCTTCAAATTTGTTTTTCTTTTAATTTCCCTTTTTCCTAATTTTTAAAATCCAAAAAGATTTTACTTTTCAAAAATTGATTTTCAATTTTATTTCACTTTTCGTTTTCCCAACATAAAAACCCAAAAATAATCTTCGTTATCATCTTATGTGTTTAATTCCTATCTTCTTATCCTCTTGATCGATAATTCTTATCTTCTTTACCCTCTCGACGTTTAATTCTTTACCATGTTCGATTTTTCACTGTCTCATCCCCATGATCCTCGGACCATGGAGGATTTTTATCGTCCGACACTGATCGGTAGAGGAGGACCGATCACTCCGTCATCAGTTCCGGGAACCGATTTCACATTGAAAAATTATATGGTTCGACTGATCCGACAAAATTGCCAATTTCACGGATTTCGAGATGAGGATCCTAACGAACATTTGAACAAGTTCTTATCCGTCACTCAATCCATTAAACAAAATGGAGTTTCTCTTGATAGCATACGTTTGAATCTCTTCCCATTCTCTTTATCCCACGATGCTGAAAATTGGTTTTACAATCTAAAAACCCATTCAATTCATTCCTGGGAAGAAATGTTCGTCAAGTTTCTCTCAAATACNGATCCTAACGAACATTTGAACAAGTTCTTATCCGTCACTCAATCCATTAAACAAAATGGAGTTTCTCTTGATAGCATACGTTTGAATCTCTTCCCATTCTCTTTATCCCACGATGCTGAAAATTGGTTTTACAATCTAAAAACCCATTCAATTCATTCCTGGGAAGAAATGTTCGTCAAGTTTCTCTCAAATACTTTCCACGTTCTAAAATGGTACAGCTTCGGAGAGACATTCTCAATTTCCGACAATTTCCTATGGAATCAGTAATCGAAGCTTGGGAGAGGTTCAAATCGTTGTTAAGGAAATGTCCAGACCATAAAATTTTGCTTCTTGATCAAATCTTAACCTTTTATAATGGCATAACTCTGAATGATCGAGACAAAATTATGTTGGCAGCCGGCGGAAATTTCATGCGGAAGACTCCTCAAGAAGCTTACGACTTAATTGAAAACATGACCCTTCATCATTATCAGTGGGACGCTGACGTTCATTATGACTCTACTACTGAGATGATTGATCATTATTCTGAGAAAGTTTCCGTATTGAATCTAAAAATTGAGGTCCTTGGCAAGCAAGTCCATTATATCAGTCACGATTATCCATCTCAGCCAAGACCAGGTCTTCCTTTCACCAGTAAATATTCATACTCCGACGATAGTGAGAGTGATGATGACGAGCTGTCAGAAGAAGTTAATCCTAAGATCGATTCACTCGTTAAGGAATCCGATACCTTGTCAATGGGGGACGAGGAAGTCGAAATCAATCCTTTTGAGAAAGATGATGACCTTGTTCCAATCCCAAGGGTATCTGAGACACCTTTCGATTCAAAATCATTCAAAACAAATATCACCAATCCTTTGTTCGATCTCGATTCAGAATTTATTTTTCAATCAGATAATCCGATCTTTGATTTTCAGAATAAGGATAGTGATGAATTCGACATGGAACCAGAGCTTACGAGTTTACATCATAAGAGTGATTCCGTTATCGAGGAGTTCGCCGATGAACTTTCTCACGTGGATTCCATTCCACCGGGGGATGATGACGATACTTCTGATTTTGAATCCGATCTTCCGTCTATTGATTCTTCTTCTTGTCTTGAGGAGTTCGCCGGTGAACTCGCTCCCATCATATCTCCTCCGGAGTTTGATTATTTCTATTTTGATCTTGACAAAGATTTTAGTCTGGGGGGAGACGTACTTATTGACGACANCGACATAACCCCATCCCTCCCACCCAAGACTTTTGAAAACAAACAAATGAGCTTTAATGATGATATTCAAAACAAAGTTAATGAAAAATTTGATTTTGAAAATGAAGGATTGATCTTAATTGTGATCAAAATATTTCTTCCCTTCTTCACATTTGATGTGACTTCTCCTATCCTTCACTCCACCGGGAGTGAGGATACCATCTTTGACCCTGGCATCTCCGTCCTTCGTGCCGGGTATATGTTCCATTTGCTCCCCCAAGGACAAGTAAATTCGGGGCGAGTCTAAGCTATACGACTCGACCAAAAACAAAGCGCTTCGTGGGAGGCACCCCATGCTTATCCTTTTTATTTTATTATCTAATAAGTAACGCGAGGAGGGCGACCTCTTCCAATCTTGTGTTTGCTTGGTTGTTTGTGTTTGTGCAGGATTTCCCCAATTCATGATGACTCTCGTGTTCGTGGTTCATCTCATCTCCACTCGAGTCCCATGTATTGATGCTTGCTTGGAAATCAATATATCCAACATCTTATCGACTAATGGTATCTTTGGCATACTTAATAAACGGCCTTAGAATTATTGTTAGGATTACCCTTACCTTTTTAAACATTGAGGACAATGTTTATCTTTAGTCTAGGGGGGTGAATCTTCGATTTGATTGACCTAGCACTTTCACCTTTGCCGTTTACTTACGCAACCCCGTTTTTCCTCAAAAATTGAAAAATTTTGAAAAATTTCAAAAAGAAAAATGAAGAAAAAAAACAAAAAAATGAAGAAAATTAAAGATCATGCAAAAATAGAATAAAAGTTTTGACACCGTGTTTTGACTTTCCTACTAGGTAAGAGTGAGAATAAAAATTTTGACTTGATCCGGGCGTGTTGAGCTCTAGCTTGTTCCCTTAACCAATGATGATCATAAAAGCTTGTGCTAGTTTCGTACACAAGGAGCTACTCTTTTGTCGGCTCCCGTACTTGACTTTATATATGCATGGCTTGATTATCGGCTAAGTATCCGCGGATCTCCTTACTTGAGATTTTCAAAATGCGGAGAACGTGAAATGATTGAGTTTCTTTAGAAGTTAGATGCTAAGCATAGAGTAGTTGGATCTCTTTAAAGCTCATCGAAGGTACTCATGTCTTTTTGTTCCCACAAAATTGCTTCACCCCATATCTGTGCAAAATAATTAAAGATGTTAGGTTTAGCCGATGAGTAGTTCTTTATTTTCTTAAGAGAATCTTTGCTTGAAAAATTGGGTACACATCAAGGATACACCCCATTATCTCGAGTTGTATTGTATTGTATTTCGTTGTATTGCGTAGTACGCATGTGGTTTCGGAGCTACCCTAAAGCCCGTCATTCAGTATGAGCTAAGGTGCTTTAAGACTTCGGATTGAGATCGGACCTTGGATCCTAGATTCCAACCCTAGCAGTTGGCGGTAGGTCTTGGACTGAAACCGTGAAGGTTCGGAGTTGAGAAGTTACTAAGGCAAGAAAAAGTAAAAAAAAAATAAAAAAAAAAATAAAAAAATCAAAAGAAAGAATAAGGATATATGTTAAAGATTTATGGATTATGAGTTTAAGTATTAAGTCGAAAGTGGGTCGTGCACAAGTTACATGTGGATGATCCTAGATTGGACGCATGAGGTGCACGTCGACTTATGTCTATGAATTCCAAAGTCTTTGTATGTATCCAATATCCTTGATGTGGACCTCATTTTTGGAGCAAACCTTCTTAAGAGAAGATCGATAACTACTTAGCGTTTGAATTTGGTATCTTTATCGGACTAAAAATTATGAAACGAGATGCTTATGAAGAAATTCATTTCTCTCACAAAAATAAAATAATGAGATACAAAAATAGGAAAATGGGAGCAAGAGGTACACGAGTAACTTCCATGGGTAGCGTTGGCATCTAATTTGTAATTAAACAATGATCCGTTTTTACGCTTAGTTTGGGGACTTGTGAAAAATCAGGGACGATGAATTTTATCCAGTCGGTCACTTTTCTATGAATCGTGTTCTTGCTCTATGACCCTTAATCGTTATTGAAAGATAATGAAAGTCAAGCACACCGTCATAAGCTGAAGTAGTGTAATATAAGATGTACATAGTCAAAAATAGAAAACCGGGGCGTTTTAGGGAATAAATGATTTCGTATCTCTTTTGAACGTTTTGCTACTTTTCAAAGTTAGTAAAGAGAGGTGTGAAATTATTTATCTTTAAAGCGTGACGTGATTACATTGCGTGAGGACACGCAATACCTTAGTCTGGGGGATTTTGGTATGTGCTATTTTACACATACTTTTGACCTTAGTTTAAGTGATAAGAAGACCAAAAACTAACGTTAAACGCCAAAGATATCGTGTTTTTGTGTTTGTGACTGTGCAGGAAAGGATATTGCAAAAACGACATCAAAAGCAACCAAAAAGCCTAAAACGAGCACGAGATGTGGAAGAGAGTCTAAAAGTCAAGTCAAAGATGAAATCTACTTAAGAAAAGCCCGTGACGACGAATTTATCTCTTAAAGGCTCAAGAAAATGAAAGAGACACTTAATGGAAGTTCAAAGATAATTATCACGATAAGCTTCCCAAATTCGAGCAAGTGATCACTCTTACATCTTTGAAGACTTTTAGAGAACACGTCAACACGAAGCCTCAAGTTACAAGAAGTTACATTTAGTATTTGAAACGTTTAGTAGTCTTGTAATGTAGTTTATGTGTTGTTTTCATGAGTTGTAAAAGTCTAGGGGGCAAAATGTACACGAAGGCAAACTTGAGCTCCCCCTAGCATGATAAATACTCCATGGTAGCTTCATTTGAAAGCTAGTAGGTAGCTAGTAGGATTTAGTAGGTTCTAGTCTTGTTTTAGTTTTGTTTAGTGTAAGTTTTATTTTAATGCAAGTTTTAATTTTCATGTCTTAAACTTTTTATCTTTCTAGCTTATTTGTCTTCAATCTTAATCTTTCTTATTAATCTTTACATGTTTTAAGTTTAATCTTGTTATTGTCAATCTTTCATAAAAGCTTTTACAAATTTTCTCGCCACCTTTGCATGATTCTATTCGAATAAAAAATATGGGTTAGGGCTTGTAAGTAATTCGTGGCTTATTTAGCTTATTTATAAGCTTATTTAGCTTTTTAAAATAGTTTTACATAAAGTTTTTATTAGTTTTTATAAGCTTTTAATCTTTTGTTTACGTAAAAAATCCAAAATCTGTTCTTCTTATTTTTTTTGCGAGTATGACAACTTAGGGTTTTGCAAGTATGAGTTTTTTTTGTTATCTTTTGCGAGTATGATTTTTTCTATAGCGAGTATCAATCTAAAATTTAGCAAGTAGCAGTATTTTTAGCGAGTATGAATTGCTTTTCCCTAGCGAGTATGGTTTCTAACGTTTGCAAGTTTGAGTCATAAATTGCGAGTAAGCAATATATTTGTGCGAGTATCACCTTGGCACAAAACCTTAGCGAGTATGGTCCAAGTCTATAGCGAGTATGGTTTCCTTCAAGTCTTTTGCGAGTATGACCCTTGAGTTTAATAGCGAGTATCAAAGTTTTTTTTTATTGCGAGTATGAGTCAAAATTTCATAGCGAGTATGAGTCAAAATTTCTAGCGAATTTCACTTATTAATTTAGCGAGTTTGGTCCTAGGTTTTGCAAGTATCATTTTCATTTTTCTTTTGAGTCAAGTTTCGTCTTCTAATTTTCTATTCTCATTTCTTTTATAAGCCGAGCTAGGCTTTTCTTTACTTCATCGTTTTATCGAGTGAGGTTTTATTTCTTTAAAATCTAAAAGAAACTCTGTCGAAATTTTCTTAAATCTTTTTAGTAACGTTTTCTTTAAGTTCAATGTTTCTTTGTCTTTAGAGTTAAACCTTATTTGCGTTCAATGTCACTTAGTCTTTAATTTTTCTTTTAAAGTTTAGTTAATTTACTTTTCGTCTTCTAAATCTTAAAAACCAAAATCAATTTATTTCCTAAGTTCAAGTTTATTTCCTTTGTCGCTTTATTTCATTTTAAATGAGTCTTGAGTAGTTTTAATCGTGTTTGCTTAATGATTCGGGTTTGCGAGCTAAGTGTGAGCGTGAAAGGCTTGTGATTAATAGTCGTTAAGATTATTTAGATTTGTGATTTTATTATTCGAAGAACAAAAGCCGGAGAACAATTAAATCACTTGTCTAGAATTATTATCTCTTCTAAAGATTAATTGACAATTAATCTCGAGAAAGGAAAGTAATTCATCACAAGCCATCAGCTCACCTTTAACAAACTTACTCACGTCGCTTTGCAAACATATTGTCCTTAAAGTCATTTACCGTTTTTAATTACTTTTCACACTTTAATTATCGCTTTCTTTAAGTCACTTTATTTCATGCAACTTTACTTGTTTATTTTCTTTGCGTCACTTTATTGCTTTCCTTTACTTTAACCGCATTTTAATTGTCGTTGTAGTATAATCAAAACCAAAAATCATCTTTTAAAACCTATTCATCTCATATATCTCACGACTCAATCGACTAGATCAGTTCAACCCTTGTTGGGACTACGACTCGAGTTATAAGCTTCACCGCTTGAAAAACGCACTCGTCAACTATACAATGTTGCTAAGCCAAGACTCGACTCAACTTAAGCTAAAAACGAAATAACAAAAACATAAACAAACATAAAAAGAAAACGGGATGGTAGTCCGTATGTTTTTTCTACTTCTCTTTTTCTCATTTTTTTGTATTTTTCTTGATTTTTTCGATTTTTTTTCCTTTTTTTTTTTGCATACACTCTTGCCCTACCATCCAAAATAATACATCATAGGGGCCTCGGTTCTCCCCTTACACTTGAACTTTTA
>LBNU01034609.1:45255-57627 GCA_014162995.1 Artemisia annua
GTGACGGCGTCACCTTCAGTAATCTTCAAGGTCTTTTGAGTTTTTGTTGTTTTCCGCACTTATTCACTCCGAAAACGCCCGAAAATGCTTCTTTTGTGATTTTCCCTTCAAAAGTACCTAAAATGAGAAAAGAAACGACTTTGGGTGAAATCCAAACCAAAAACATACGAATTAGGACTCAAACCGACCCCTAAAAACGTAACATTGTTCGTCTCATCAGTCCTTGATTTGGGGTCCGCTATTAGTGTTCCTAGCGTGTTTATGTGGAGGTAATAGCACTTTGTTTTTGAGGGCTTTCAATAAGTTGTCTATCTTATTGGTCATCTCCGTTTGTTGTTGATTGAATTCGGATTCGAATCTAGCTATTCGAGCTTCTTGAGATGCCATAAATTGAGACATCAATCCTTCGAGATTATTGGTACTACCATTGTTGCTGGAATGATTGTTATTGAAAGTACGGTTTGGTAGGAACCGTTTGATTGGAAACGATTAGGTGGGTTGGAAGAATTGGTTTGTTGTGCGTTTTGGTTTTGCTTCCACCTAAGGTTTGGGTGATTTCTCCATGAGGGGTTGTATGAGTCACCGTAAGGGTTTGGCTCGGGTTTGAAAGTGTACCACTTGTCTCCCGCTCCATCGGTACACGAGGATGCGTAGTCCGCAAAAGCTTGTTCGGGGAGTTCCATGCAATCACCAGTGTCTTGGGGACCACTACATAATTCGCACGAAGAAGTGATTTTGTTCATTTGGCTTAAAGGTTTAGGAGCCTCGTAGGATTTTATAAGAAACTTGACTTGGTCTTCAAGTTCTATGATTCTACGGTCGGAAGTGCTTGAATTATTCGAAGGCAAAGATATTGCCTTGACCGTTTTATTCAAATCACGGGGATCATTCCAACTTTCGTTGTCATAAAGAGCAAGATCTTCTAGGAGATCCCATGATTGTTCCGCACTTAGATCACGTAGCTTACCACCGGCCGCTTGGTCAATGGTTTGCCTCGTGGGGATATTGACATGGTCATAGAAGATTTGGACTTGGAGCCAAAGGTCTATGCCATGATGAGGGACTTTTTGGAGTAAGTCCTTGAATCGAGTCCATGCCTCGTAGAGGGTTTCGCCTTGACGTTGTTGGAACGCCAAGATATCATTCCTTAGCTTGGTAGTTCTTCCCGGTGGGAAAAATTGAACTAAGAAGCGAGTTGTGAGATCATCCCAAGAGGTGATGGATCCTGCGGGTAGTCGCTCAAGCCATTGACTAGCTTGGTCCCGTAGAGAGAATTGGAAGAGACGCAATCGGGTCGTCTCTCGAGTGGCAACATCAAGGTCTATGGAATCTACGATTTTGAGGAAATCCTTGAGATGTTGATTTGGATCTTCGGAACGAAGTCCATGGAATGCGCATCCGCTTTGCACCAACCGGATGGTGTCGGATCGCAAAGGAGTGACATTGGCTCCTTGGGTGAGCTCAATGGTGTTTCGATAGCCATGGTTGCTAGGACGGGAGTACTCTCCTAAAGTACGGGCTCTGGGAGGTTGGTTTGGTTGTGGTGGTGGGTTGTTGGGATCAAGGATATTACCACCTTCCATGATGTCGGCTGGTAATGGTTACGAACAAAAACACGAAGAAAATAGATAGACTAAAGAAATCATAGAAAAATAAAATAAAAATCTCACTAGAAAGGAATTTAGTGAGTAGACCTAATAAAATAAAAATTCAACCTAAACAATAACTATTCCCCGGCAGCGGCGCCAAAAACTTGATACCCGGGATTGCGATCACGCAACAGGTTTTACCTCTCAAGGGATCTTGAGAAGCTTGCAATCCCACCAGGCAGTGTACCTGACAAATGTAGTATAGTGTAGTGGTAAGTACGGGGGATTGATCGTTCTCTCACAGGGAATAGTGTTCGTTAGGTATGAAAAAATTACTCTAATAGGTCTAAGGATGAGGGATGATTATTTTTGTATTTTTATATTTTATAAAAGTAAGTAAAATCTCGGGTTTGAAGGAGTGGGCGGAATTAGTTGCTAGTCAACTAACCCAAAAACTACTATTGCAATTAAAATTAAAATAACAAGAAAATAAAAGGTTGTGAAACTTATATGGAGACAAGTGTGTTTACTTAGATTTCCTTACTCCCTAACTATCTTTTACCGGTTAATTAGTGTGTATTAATTGCGTGGACGACGGGTGTATTCCTTAATACCATTCGTGGGGTGGCGTACGTACTTTCCCAACTCTATAAGCTCCTACTTCACTCCTATGTCGAGCCTGTTAGAAGCTCCTAACATGGGATCATTAGAATTCGCTCATGCATTAAATACAACCATAAAAACCTAGTACGCATTGGTTCATGTTTCTTAAGACGTTCAAGCAAGTTACCGTATAGGAGGTTAGCCAGTTTTCTTAAGCCTAACATCGATAAACAATCATCCAATACAATTAATAACACACCAACAACCAATAATCAATAGTTAGGTTTCATTAGATCTAAGCAAACACAAGATAAATCTAGCCTAGCATGTTAATTGAAAGACAAGCATAAGATATAATTAACCAACACATAAACATATTGATTAATTTGAATGGAGACTTATCTTTAATTGAACATGGAAGGATCAAGGGTGAAAAACCCTTGAAAAAGCTGTCAAAGTCGTCTAGGGTTTGTTCCCAAAAGTTCCACACTAATGAATGTAAAATAGAAAAGTATATGTTTTAAACGATTTTTTTACGTACTATAAGTTACAAAGATCTTTTGCTTACACTTTCATTTTTTTTCTTCTCTAATTTATTAGGTGCTTCCAATATGTTCATTGGGTTATCATTCAATTATCGACTGCATTCTTTTGCTTTTCAAGACCATCAAGATTCAAGCACGCGTGCATGGATGTTTATTAGATCATAAAAATCATATGGCACAATTCATGACGTTTATTACATTAATAGGGTAAACTGCAAAAAATGTCCCTAAACTTTGCCAAAAATGCAAATAATGTCCTCTTACAAAAAAATTTGGATCTAGTGTTCCTGACCTTTCGGGTTTTTGCAAATAATGTCCTTGAGGTGTTACTGTTTATGCAAAAATGGTTTTTTGGACTAACGCTCGTTAACTTTTCACGTTAGTGGCGTGTGAAATGACTATTTTACCCTCGCTACTGTAGGGACATTTTTTGCAAGTTACTATTCATTTTCTTTTTAACTTTCCATCAACGCCACTCTCTACTACCATACAACCATCACCACCACCCTCCACCACCGTCACCAAATTGCTACTGCCCCTATTTTATCAACTGGTCAAATTGCTAAATATGCTTTAAAGGGAAATGCCATTGATATCATCTAAACCATCTCTTGATTTGGAATCCTATGACTTAGCATCTATAGATGTGCATACATAACCGTACAGGCTGGCATCACTACGTGCGGATATTTAGCTCTATGGGTCAGTATCCAAGTATGGTGACATATGTAATTATAGTATACGATTTTGTGATTCACTCGATTGATGAACGTCTCATAATATATCACGTATTCTGTATTCATATCTGTAATCCTAAATTCGCCACTGTGCAATGGTAACGTATTCGCATTCATGATGCCACATAATTCTTATAATTAACTTCAAAGAATATTATCAGGTCTTACAATATCTTATAAACATTAAATGAGAATCTTAGTGTAATACTAGTTTCTCACTGTAGCAATGTTAGTTAAACAAATATCGTTTTAGGTTATTTGTGTGCTACTTGCATGTGTTTATGTTCCTTTTGAAGCCTCACTGTTCTAATAGGGTACACAGTTAGAACTCCGTACCCTTTTATTGTTGCGCTATGGTAATGTTCAATATTATTTAGAATGATTAGTTTAATACACACTAGATTGCACAGTCAAAACTACTAAACAGAATAGTGATGGCCGAAAGTTTTCCAAAAAAGTTAGATTAAGATGTCGTTTCCTGTATAGTTTTATCATTAATTACTTTCAGTATTTTTGCATCAATTCATTGTTTTTCTCTTTTTCGTAAATTATATAGTTTCTCTTTGACTTGGTTAATTTTGGGTAAAGCGCTTGAGTTGAGTGCCTATGAGACCTCTGAATTCAAGTCTTCACAGATGTACATATGGGAAGCTTCATATGTTCGTTAGTATATACTTTTAGCTCACCTAGAAAGTCAATACAAAAGCTAGTTGACATCAAAACAGGCTCATTATACCGCGTTTGGCTGGTTGTGCACTCTCTATAAATGAGTTGCAAACCAGTTTTACATCCCTTAGACTTATAGCGGTTCATACTTGATGCATATTTTAGACACCAACGGAAATTTCTTAAATCATTATGTATGCACATCTATAGATGCTAAGTCATAGGATTCCAAAATAGGGGCAGTAGCAATTTGGTGACGGTGGTGGTGATGGTTGTGTGGTGGTAGAGAGTGGCGGTGATGGAAAGTTAAAAAAATGAATAGTAGCTTGCAAAAAATTTCCCTACATTAGCGAGGGTAAAATAGTCATTTCACACGCCGCTAACGTGAAAAGTTAAGTTAGTCCAAAAAACTATTTTTGCATGAACAATAACACCTCAATCACATTATTTGCAAAAACCCGAAAAGTCAGGAACACAAGATCCAAATTTTTTTGTAAGAGGACATTATTTGCATTTTTGGCAAAGTTTAGGAACATTTTTTGCAGTTTAGCCACATTAATATTTATAAGTATTGTACTCTTTTATATCATTAAGGCTACTAGGCAAGGATAGGTGAAGTCACCACCATTTTGACATGTCATTGGTGATACTCCTTGCCTTCTTGTCCACTTCACGCATGAGCACAAAAACCAAAACAACAATTAGTGATCTGTTAACCAAATGAAAAAGAAAAAAAGGGCCCCATTTATATTGTTTTATATTTTGTGTGTGAGTGTGTGTTGGGTATTTAGTGGGGTATATTTTGAGAGGAGAGAGAAAGCTGAGGTGGCGCTGAGGTAGTCAGGTGAAGCCACCACCTCCTTGCCCACTAGTCTAACTTATTAGTTACTGTTCCTTTTAAATACAGGATTTGTTTGATTTTCGGGTATTTTTGATCTATCTTTTTAACACGATCATTTTATTTTTTTATTTATTTTTTCTTTTTTTGCATATTCTAATAAAATGATGTTAAGTTTTGTACCAACCAATGAAGCACCCATAGCATTCAATTCGTGGAGTTAAATCGAATTTAATTGCTGTTTTTACGATTTGTTTATTTTAATTGTTTTTCATATTTGTTTTAGCAACCCGTCATTGCCATCCTTAATATTGAATTGATTCTATTGGCTAATTGAGTTTTTTTGTTGTTTTAATACAGGGCAACGAGTTATTCAGTTGAAGCGTGATGTTTACAAAGCTCTTCAAGTGATATATTTTATATGAGTGAATTATGTTTATTCGAAAAGGTTTTAAATGTTAAAAGTTGCTTCTTTAGTATCTTCAAGAGTTTAGCAATTTGAAAGCATTGGAATGGGAAGACAGAGCTTAATATGTGCTCCTTTCAAGCTCCTATGATTAGGCTACTTCGGTGCCTTTTTAGTGAATCAAGTGACTGTATGCATGTAATGCTCTTTTGAATGGATGGCTGTTTATTAGAGTTGTTATCTACATTTATAACGTTACCGGGTGTCATATGAGTGACTTAAATATATGACCCATTGCAATTTTACAGCGAGCATGAAAGGCGAGTTTCCTAAACGGATCGAAGAAAGCATTATGTTAGTATAATTTGGATGATCTTATGTAATTACAGTAAAAGTATATCTGTTTTATATAATTGTATAAGAACTTTGTATGTTTCTGTTTTAGTTGTGTAAGACGATGATTAATATGTTTATAAAAGGTACAACTGTTTTTGTAAACATTTTGGTTTTACAAGTGCACTTAAAAACTGAACATTTTTCTCAAATATATATTATCTGGTACATCATTTGAGTGTGTCTTTTAATGATATGAGTTTTGTAACTGTTTCGAAGGAACACAAGGTACATATTAACTGTTTTTTTTTGTTAACCATGGTTTCCGACCTTTTGGCCGACCAATCCACAGGTACTTAAAACAATAATGGCATTGATTCTTCTTTTTCTTTAGGCGCTTAAAGAAGCATTTGAAGTGTTCTGCAACAAGGTTATATGTGGAAGTTCAAGTGCAGAGTTACTTGCCACATTTTCTGATAATGTTCTTAATAAAGATGGAAGTGAGAAATTAAGCGACCAAGCCATTAAGAACACACTCGAGAAGGTATGATATTAACTAGAGGTGGCTAATACTTGCCCTTAATCTGCAGTTCTACACTACTAGGTAAGGAAATAAAGCAAATGACTAATAAATTAAATTCACAATTTCTCTCAAAAGTACTTGGAAAACAAATTATCGAGATAGAAAACTATAACGTATAGCTGCTTTTGGGCAAAAAGTTATCTCTATATCTATCAAAATCACTCAGTTTGCATAATAACACAGGGGTATTCGCTGTAAATAAAAGGCATTTTGTAGACCAATTGGATGTTCTTTTCCATATATCCGTGATACTGTTAGAACGAATATGGAGGAAACATATGAAAGTCTCGATACTCAAGAAGATATCAACCTGTTACGTTCTCAATTCTTTTCAATGGGATTGTCTACTTTCAAGTTATACACATGCTAAACAATGTGACCGCGTATGTTTGCTGTATTCTTTGAACATGTCCTTTTTGTGGCCTTTTGTTTATATGTGGTGACAGTAAGACTGTTCAGACATTGGTCTAAGATGTTTTCTGTAAATTTCAGATGGTAGTGGGCATGTCTGCTCGGGGTTCCTAATCAGATACACGAGCAGACATGAAGGTATGTATGTTTTTGCATCACTTCCACTAAGGTGGCAATCTCCATCGCTTGGCTAAGCAATGGGTCAAAATTTTTCTTATATTTTATCTCTAACGGGTGAAATATAATACTATCTAAAATGGAACATTTTCAGCGAGTCGATATTGGCCAACATTGAACTTAATTGCATAAAATATTACCCCTTTTCACCTGTTACCCTACCTGCCCATTTCGCAACCACGAACTTCCATGTCAGTATATTAGGGAGTTCCTGAAAAATATAGAAACTATATTATCAGGTTGATAGTGAACCCAATGCGATCCCTATAAACCCTCTGTCCAACAAATATACCATATCTATTTAGTACTAAATACAGTCCAACGTACAATATTCATGCACTGATAAACATGATTTCCCAGGATTCATCAGAGTCTCATGGAAAAACATTTTTGCTAGCTTTCTATGTACAGACTTTGAACTGGTGGGGTTACTATCCGCTCATTCTCTTAGGAGCATGGAGTTTTGGCACAGTCAACCGTATTCATGACTTTCATTGAACCAGGTCATAAATATTTTGGGTTTCTGTTCTTGATATTGGAATTTCAGCACTAATGGTAAGTCTCCATATTGTTTACTTTGTTTCTCTATAAATTAGCATGAAACATGCTATTTATGTTAATCACTCTATATGCTCCTTGAATCTTGCCACAACCTTTGACTCAAAACATAAAATTCAAATAAATATTTTTAGTGTGTCTGATTATTTAAAAGTATCACATGTAAACTTCCTCTGTGAAGCAAATCAATACCATTACTTTGGTGTGTTACGATGACAGAGAGGCTATTGTGTAACTAGGAATGTGTTAGAAAAGTAAACCAATGTAATTTGCTTTTTATTATGGGATATTTGGTAGTGATTACACTGAAACATGATGCAAGGTCTTTTCAACTCAATAGCATATGGCCACAACTCTTCAGTGCAACGGGCTATATTTGAAAGACTGGATCTGTAAGTCTTTGTAAAGTTTGCATTCCATTGCATAAATTAAACCCGAAATTAAATGAAACTGAAATTGGCCATTACAAAAGCATCTGTTAGTGCCTTTAGCTTCTATTTTTTTTTAGTTATTGAGTTATCAGATGTACCCTGAAATCTAGCAATGTGTATTTTCTACACATAAAGTCCCCAAACTCATTATAGATTGCACTTGATTAAGCTGATGAACTTGCTGCATCTTTTTCACCATCAACGACTTTAGTTTGTTAAATGTATTTTTTATACATTTGTGAAGTACAAATCAGAAAGCCTCAACTTTAGCGATAAGATGACTTGAGTAACTGGTGTTTGGACACGTAGGGTAATGGGTCAAAACCATGTCTTTTTTTTATGATGATTGACACAAATTGGTGTATTGTGCAAATAAGATGACTTGAGTAACAGGTGTTTGGACAGAATGTGTTTCAAGGGATGTTTGGTCACTAAAAAGTGTTATGGGCTGTTTGGACGGAAAAAAGTTTATTGGCAGTTTGGACAAAAAAAAGTTTTTTGGGTTGTTTGGACACAAATTGGTTTCCTGCATTTATATCATGAATTGTTATGTCAAACTGTAAAAGTACTGAACATATTCTAGAATGGATAATTTACCTTTTTGTTTCATGTTAGCATGATATTGTATATCTCCTCTTATGAATTTAGACTCCATATCAGCCACACAGTTAGGGGCACCTGCTGGTGGCAAAGGCATGTATACCATTCACCTGTGTTCAGCGGGTTTTATTGATCACGGACTTGTGGATATCCGGAAGTGGATACGCAGATAGAAAGCACGACAGCCCAATTTCTTTTGTACTAACAAACTTAGTATTCGACCTCAAAATGAAAATGGCCCTAATATGTTCTAAACTTTTCCATTATTGACAGTATGTTTGCATGATTGTGTATGGAGATGGAGACATGGAGTTTGACTTTCCATAGTATTTTTTGCGGCTTTTGAATCTTTGAGATTGATTGTTTAATGCATATGGACTTCAAACGAATATTGCTGATTCGGGTTCTAGATTTACCCGTGACGGATATAACATAACGTTGCCCACCAGGTGTACTATAACCGCACACACTAGTGTAAATACTCGAGGAGGTAATTTTTCTAAAATTGTGTTTGCATCCCACATTGCTTGATTGAACCAAATGGCCAAGGTGGGAACATTACAAAATAAGATTACAAACTCAAGAACAAGTATAATTTTCTAGCACTCCCCTTACAATCCACTAAGTGTCTTGGTTTACATATGTATATTTTATGACTCATAGTTAAGATGAAAATCTTTATTTAATAAAGACTGTCATTTCTAAAATGAGTTATAATACATTAACACTAATGAATAGCAATTTTATCTTTATAATTTATAAATTATTTGAAGTTTAAACGATAAACAATTGTTTTGAAACGATTCTTTCAATCTTTGCTATAAGTTTGATATTATGACTTCCAGTCACAAACACCAACAGCCACAACAACCAACGTCGACTAGTAACACTGTCAATTGTCTTTGCAATCTTGATATAATGAAATCAGCTGATTATTCTACCATGTTTCTGCATAGTCAGTATCAAAGTTAAGTCTTAACTAGCAAACTAGCAATTCTAATAGCAAATGCTTCAAGAACCATTGTATTATTATAACAGAATCCTAGTAAACTATATAAAACGTCTCAACTCATTACTCGAATCCATACAACTAAGTTGAGGGGAGAGTATAAATGTTTGCATATGAGATAACTTTAGGGGTTCAAACATTGTTACAAAAAAGTTAAGGAGAAGTTTAACGGTTAAACTCTAAAACTCATAAGAAGTTTGAAGATCGAATCAGTCAATAACTATTGTTATGTAAAATCTTAACGTTTAATTGTCAAGGTAATTGTTCGTAAGAGATCAATATGTGTCCCATCTTTAAGAGGTCATATTCCTTGAGTTTCAAGCTACATAATTAATAATGAGAGTTGAAGACCTTTGTGAACTTGCGATATTGTTGGAGCCACAAATGTGTGTTGCGTTTGTAGCCAGGGCCAAGGGAAAACCATTCATGACCCCTTATCGTTCCAAGACTTTTTGGAACGAATTGTTAACAAAAAATCTTTATTTATGTACAGTAAAATACAATGATAGTTTCATCACATCGACAAAAGGCAAATTCGGTTTCTTTTTCGCTTTTCATAACATATAAACAAAGAGTGAAGAATCTTGAAAGGGGAGGATGAGATATCTTGAAAATGTGCTTAGATACCACATCGTTTGATTGAACTATATGAATAAGGGTTGGATCATTTTGTAAAGAATTTTCACCGAATAAAGATTTTTTTTAAACAATGAATCAAACTACAGATAAAAGCATACATATCAACTTATCAAGCTTTTGTGAAGTTCTAAGAAACAATTTTTTAGTTTGTATTTACTATTTAGTGGGGACTACAATTATTAGTTTTAGTCTATGAGACGAAGACATAAGTTATGTAAATAACTAAACTTATGTTTTCTTCGATAATTCATTTAACATATTAAAATTAGTATTTAAAAGTATTAGATACAATTTTTGTAAAATTAAGAGAATTAACAGAACACCGTTCACAGCCTTGTTCTTGTTCTTGTTCCTTGTTCAATCATCTACACGATATGTTAAAGCCTCATTCCCTCATAATCACAGTGCCTGTGCAAATTCAAGTTCTCTTTAATAGTCATAGTGCTTATGTAAATTCAAGTTTCTTGATGTCACATGTCTCTTAAGTTTACATGTGACATCAAGAAACTTGAATTACATGACATCAAGAAACTTGAATTACATAGGCACTATGACTATGAAAGAAAACTTGAATTTGCATACAATAATGAAAACATTTATGATTTATATTATGGATAACACATTTTTTGAAAAGTTAGAAATATTCAACATGGTCAAAGTTACTTACACGTCATAATTTTGACCGCTAACCGCATTTGATTACCTTATATCAAATGTTTAGAAAGTTTGTTTCCACGAAACATAAATCAAGAAATCAAGAGTAGATTTACCATCTATGAAAGTGATATACATTTTAGGTAATCATTTTAGGTAACTAGTTTTCTGACTTTTCTCAATGCGTTTCAAAGTAGTGCCTTGTTTGCAAGGTCTTCTCGATACATATCATCATCATCATCCTAAGAGCATCTCCAATCCATTCAATCATTTTAAGTATAATAGAATGCCACATATGCATAGTATAATTTTATATTAATCATTCACAACCCACTACAACCTTCATTGCAGTTTTATGGAGAGAGAATGAGAGAGCTTTTTATAAGGAGGACCCACCTTTGAAGTTTAAATATGGTGCAAACACAGAGGAACTCATATTACACCTACTCTCCTCACAATGCAATTGAATGATGATGTGGGGTGTAAACCATTTCATTGAACCATGCCAACTCATCCCATTGTGGATGGCCTAAGAGAAGCTTGTGTAGCAACCATTCGTGTTCTCACAAATGCTAAGATCACAAGGTGTTTTAGAGTCATAAGGCTCGCGTTATAGTAAACAATATTATATATATATATATATATATATATATATATATATATATATATATATATATATATATATATATATATATATATATACATATATATATACATATATATATACATATATATATACATATATATATATATACATATATATATACATATATATATATATACATATATATACATATATATATATACATATATATATATACATATACATATATATACATATATATATATATATACATATATATACATATATAAGAATTAAGATAATCGAAACACTTGGAGTACTTTTTTTTAAAATATTTAGCACATATGGGGGTAATAATGTTGTTCTTCCCTATGACTCCATTACACTAGTACTTTTCCCATGAGTCCCAATCGTCCCAAAACAATATGTACAAGATATGACTCGACTTAGCAACCATGTAATCAATTAGATAATTAACAAAGGGTTTAACACAAATGTTGTCACAATAATGCACTAAAGACGAGTGCATACAAGGTAGGCTAAGGCGATTTGGGTGTACATTTAAGTGGGGTGTAACAAATTCTCACTTTGAGTAAGATGCTCAAAGGTCGAAACGAAAAGATAGGCTCTAAGGGGTGTACTAGGGGTATCGTGTACCAAAAATGGGTACAACGCAAAGGGTGTGGGAGATTTACTTGACCAATGTAGCCAACGTAATTATAACAAAAACACGGGTGTAAAACAAGGGGTTAATCCTAATGCCTCTTATCATGTAGTAGATCTAACTACACGAATGTAGTCTCATTTGTAGATTTGAGATGGTCCTAACGCAAGTTCTAGAATCTAAGTGCCACCGGTACACACATCATAGCATAAATGATTTTCTTACCAATTCTAGGGGCGAACCTCATATATTTGGGGTGGAAAATTTTTTAGTGGTACGGTTTTTGTGCTAGTCATATAATTTCCTATCCATGAGACGCTTATCAGGACCAAAGTTTCACTTCTAA
>LBNU01034610.1:16276-28776 GCA_014162995.1 Artemisia annua
AAACACAAGTAGATAATAAAACTTTCATTAAACGTAAAGTAACAATTGTTCATTATAAGAATCAAGGTGTACCTAGCTTGAGAATTACAATGACAAGAAACACGTGGAACTATAGCAACCGCACTCTAGATAAACTACTCACCAATGTAAGTGAACAATTCCCAACTCGAACCAAAGATTGAGACTCTAACTCAACTCTTTCTGACGTTTTTAAGCACTTAGTAAGTTAGAAAATGAACTAGTAACACTTTGGTGTAACAATAAGATAGATAATAGGTGGTACATGTAATCTAGAGCCTAAGTACTCATTATACAGCCTCATAACTCTTCTCTTCTAAGCAAAAACATCCCTCTATAGTTAATAACCAGAAATGATCAGCCACCAATGATTATGGGGAGTAAATACACCTTTAAATGCGTTTTTGTAACAGCAGTCAACATCGAACTGATCGGCTAGAAGTCCAACCGATCGGTTGGAGCCTTGTGGTCAAATTCCAGCCGATCCGGTTGCGGGTTGCATCCGATCAGCTGGATGTCTCCATAATGTTGTTCCTTTGACTTTTCTTCGCCGATTCTCTTCGCATGTGTTTCCTTTCTTCGTGGCACGTCTTTGTACATTAGAACTTGATATTTCCTTGGTAAATATGTATAGAAAGCTCGTCTTTATCAAATCCTTTTGTCCATGCGTCAATTTCTTCCTTCTCTTCCTCTCGAAACTTTCCCCAACATGCATGATCACTTCATTTCTTCATTTTTAATCACTTTTCACTGCTTTTGGCTATATTTGCATGTATAAACACTTTTCCACGATTAAGTAACAAATAAATACAAATATGACCAATTTTCATATGAAAAACCAACAATAACGCTTCTAAAAACATGTTAACTTTGAGCGTTATCAAATCCCCCACTCTTGAGCTTTGCTCGCCCTCGAGCAAATCTTAGTCAAAAGAAAATTGATATTAATGGAAATAATGCAAACATCTTAATTTGAACTTTAAATAAGTTAAAGAACTTGACAAAAATTCTAAGCACCTTACGAAGATATTTGAAATTCACTCATCACTCAATATGTGGTATGATTAATAGATCACTCATAGCCCAGTCATGATTAATGTTTCTTACCATAAGCTTGTACAAGTATCAAAACAATGAGATAATTCATCAAAGAGGTCTTTTATTCGGGTTGTAATGTTTTGGCTAAGGGTTAATTAACTTAAGTGCAAATACCTTACGTCCAACACAATAGATCGCTAGCACGAATCTTTGATTCACTAAATAACGGATGGTCACTAAGGATGATCCTTAGATCGCTGGCACGTTATCCCATTCTTCAAAAATTCGGATGGTCACTACATGTCAACACACTTAGTAATTACGCTAAGTTAAAAAGGTAAGGATAAGGCATGGGAATATATATGAAATTGGTTTAAAAGAAAAATGAAATCAAGTCTAAGTCCCATAATTGCTAGTCACAAACCAAACCACATATCCCATAAATGATCATAGTTACCTTCTTTCTCTTCTTCGAATTTTTCATATCTCGATACATCGATTCACCATTTAAGAATTCTTCATACTTAGCTCGTTGGCTCAACAACATATCTCATGACTTCTTTTATTCATAATATAGCACATTCGCTATAATTGTCACCATATAGTTGCAATGACTTATTCTATTTTTTTTTTACTAACTTCTCCCCCCACACTTCGCATAAGCATACACCACAAAAAATACAAATAAGAAGTTGCGCACCTTCATCTTGTTGAAATGGTACAAACATCGAAGTGTGTCTAACTCATAATCATCAAAAACAATCCTTCATACCAAGCAACTAGCAATCCACCATTTAGACTTTGACAAGGGTTAGGCTAAAGTTTAAAGTGTAAAATCTTTTTATTTTTCTGGATGTAACAAAATGAAAAGGAATGGCTCAAAGGGCGTAACTAGGGGTATCTAGCGTTAAAGATAAACGCTAACAAATGGGTTCCAAATACGAGGTTAACTAACCGATGTGGTTAGCAAAAATTTGTTTTGTAAACGGATGGCCATTTGGTTTTATCCCTAAGATTGCCTCTTATCATATGAATATATCCTCATCATTCGAAAAATGATTTTAACCGTAATGCATAACAAGTACAAGTTCTAGAATTAACACAATCACAGGCACACTCATAATGAAATATATAAATAGTATGAAAACACTATTCGTATACAAAAAACTAATCCTCACTATATGTAGTAACAAGGGTATAATATTGTGCTTAGCAAATGTTATCAATTCCGAGACGAATTGTTCTTTAAACTTAATTTAAGCTCCAAAAATATTATTATTATTACCATCAAATCAACCTTATTTTGACTAAAATCTAAAAGGCGAACCATCTTTAGTTACTATAGTTCTTGACTCTAAAAAACAAATTAAAAATAAAAATTTTGCAAATATGTGCAATTTTTCTATTTTCTTCCCTCCCCCACACTTAAGTTTTGCATTGTCCTCAATGTAATAAAAATGACTTCAAAGTAAAGGAAATGGAAAAATTTAGAAAATACCGGAGTTAAATACGCAAAATGCATATTTGATCGTAATAAGCAAATGAGTCTAATGACTCCAA
Organism: Artemisia annua; assembly: GCA_014162995.1. Classification (NCBI taxonomy): domain Eukaryota; kingdom Viridiplantae; phylum Streptophyta; class Magnoliopsida; order Asterales; family Asteraceae; genus Artemisia; species Artemisia annua. The sequence continues at coordinate 18,893 of LBNU01034610.1, forward strand.
AAAGTGATCAACTATATGCTTCCGTACTCCTGCAAGAAAACTGCAACATATACGAAACAAACAAACAAACAAAAGCAACAAACAAATATGTCTAAACATAATAAATAAAAAGAAAGTTAAGTTAATAATCCTAAAGATATAGTTAAAGAAGTGGAAATAGAAATTATTCGACAAACATAATTGTTTTGATTACCAATCACAACTCATACGATGATCACTCGTCATCGTCATCATCCATATCAGAACGAACGAACTCATCCTCACTTTCTTCCTCATCATCGTCATCTGCCACTCTTCTCTTCTTTTTGCCAGCTCTTGATGACGAACCTCCAGCATAATAACTTGACCCTCCAGGATTCAAACTTGGTCCTCCAACGTTAACACCTGAACTACCATACTCGGGAAGTCTACCATATGGGAGGTATGGTTCGGGAAACGACGAATATCCAGGATAAGGATATGGATATGGACCAGGATAGGGGTCATACGGTAATGGGTATGGTGGAACATTTGGTGGTTGGTAGGGAGGTACCTCATAATTGGCATCTTGTGCCAAATGTTGGAGCATGGGCATAGAATAATCATAGTTATAATTAGTCCTCATCATCATCGTATCTCTCCAAACATCCCTACATTTTATAGCATTCAATTCACGGTTCCAATCTCCCCATCCTGAGTCGAATCCACTTTGTGTGTTCCCCGGAAAACTTCCCGTTTGAGGTTGCGAAGGTGCTTCCATGTAAGCTCCTGATGTCGCCCCTACTCTCGGTTCAGTCCAAGCTCCCAAGACTCTATTCTTCCTATCAAACGCCTTTCCAAAGCTAGCAGCATCCCAAATCTCACTCTCCATTCTTCCCCGACATTTCGTCAACTCAACATCATTATAATACCCAAGATTTTTTGCCAAAACGGTCACATAGTGACCTCCACAAACATCACTTTGCTTTTTAATCCCCGGTGCTCTTTTAGAAAGATACTCGGCAATGATCCATGCCGCGTTCCCATTCTTATCTTCCTCCAACAACTTCATCGTCCATAAATCCGATTGAGTACACTTGTCTTGATTCCCATGCCTATACAACAATCCCCACGAAATCAACTTCTGCAAAACCTTTAGCAACGGATCTTTAATCCTTGAAGCATTCCTCCTAGAACAAGAAGGATCTCCAATTCTATTCCAATAAGCATCAAGAATCTTCGAGTCACTACACTCCCTAGCCAAACTCACGAAATGTGGCCCAAACAACCTATGATTGATTTCATTTACCGTATACAACCCAAGAACAGCCGCAAAATTAGGCAAAGAGAAAGCATGCTCTCTTCCACATAACCTAAACCAAACACAAACATCCTCCAGAACATCATTTACCTTCCTATTCAAGTAGAAAGTAGAAAAGAACTCCAAGCACCATTCCTTGTAAACATTCTCCCGTATACTAAATGCTCTTTCCCACGAATGATCTTCAAACGTATCCCCATCTCCTGGATACACATAAGTCATGACCATCATGCTCCTCAATTGCTCCTCACATTCATACTCCGTAAACAAATCCCAATTGATCAACCTAGGCTTAGCAACCTTTCTCTCTTGCAGTTTCGAGAGACGTTCCCTATACGCATTCTTCTCATCTTTATCTCGGACATTAGAGAACTTCACATTTTCATTAGATTCAGGTTTTAAACTGAAAGTTATCCTCTTCCTCTCGTTCCGTTTCAAATACTTGCTAACCAACGGGTTTCTTCCATAATGCCCCATTCCTGCAACATTTCCCTGAAAGAAAACTCAAAGTATATCATTATAAGAGTATAAGAACTAATACCAATAGAAACTAGAAAACGCGATTCAAAAATGTCAAAAATTTTCCGTAGCCACCAACCGATCGGATTGCCCACCAACCGATCGGTTGGTCACTTTGGTCATCATCCAGCCAATCGGTCTGTGCCCGCAACCGATTCGGCTGGACGTTCTGTGAACTTTTTCCACTTCCAATTCAATCCGAACATTTTCCATTCAATCCAATCTTTCTTCTAACTTGTAATTGACCATCTTAGGGTGCTTCTAACTTCCCAACTCTCCTAACAACGATTCATAACACATCAATGCATCAACCTAATGATTTTATGAACTCAAGAACATCATCAACTCAATTCTTTCAAATAAGTGCTCTAATTAACAATGCACTACCCCTACATCACTAATTAACAAGCATGTAACTCCTGGGATTCATCAATTGCAAAGAAATTAGTTCTAAAGATTATACCCAATTCTATTCGAAAATTCCATCAATCAATTCTTACTCAAAACTCAATCAATTGATCTAATTCTTTTTGCAATGCATTCTACTCATATCTAATCACTTATCCCCAAAATATTACATCTCAATTCGAATTAATTCAAAAATACCCAATTCATAACCTAATCTCAATAATCCGAATTAAAACCTAATTGAATGAAATTAATGATATAACTTACTTGACTTGATGCCATTGATGATCTAATTACACTCTTGTAACCTTCAAATCACTTCTTATGGTCGAATTGAATGACCCAACTTTTGGTGGATTGTGTGTGTGGTTTTCTTAGGTTTTTGAAATTGTGGGTTTATATATTCAATTCCAACCGATCAGTTGAGCATCTAACCGATTCGGTTTGTAAGAAATTGATTTTTCTAAAAGTTTTTCTCCACTAGTCTTTGCAATGTCCAAGCACTAGTTCATGTCTTTTTCAAAAACACTTATTTTGTATGTATATGTATCCAAACACACTTGGTCTACCAAACATTGGTCATTATTTCTACTTCTAAACTTAAAAACATAACTTAACTTATAATAACTAGCAAACAATCACACTTAAATAAAAAGATAGAAATATAGAACGATAGTCTTATTTCAAACTTAAAAATGCATGAAACCTAATAAACATAAAATAAAATTGCATGAAATTGAAAATGTGAAACAAACTAATAGCACAAGAGGTGCTTTATTCTTGCAATCCTTCTCCTTCATCCATAGAAATATTCGTTTCTAAGAATGTCTTCTCCACGATACTTGTTCGAAAGCTTCCTAGTAGTCTTTTGAGTTTTGAAACTTCTTGCAAAGTTCCTTCCGCTAGGACATGTGATGTCAAATTTGCAATGCCAATCACCATCTCCGTCTTCTCGTTTGTAAATGCTAGGACCATCGGATCCCCATTCCAAGTTCTTCAATTGGACCGGTAAAGATCCAAAAAAATCTGTCAATTTGTTAAACACAAAGATGTTTTTAAATGGGTTAAAATAAGCCTCCATTGCTAGAACCCTTTCCATTTCGTCCTCTATGTCAAAGAAACTAGGTGTGCATGGCCCAAATTTAGGCCTCCCATCTTCATCTCTTCCTACTTCAAAACAACCAAGGTACTCCTCCTCTTGGTCTTCATCATAGTCATCCACATTACTACCACCTCTAGGCTTTGGGTAGTAAGTATTCTTTAAAATTCCATCATCTATGGTCATAGTTCCTTTTCCCATATCTATCACCGCACCACACGTTCTTAAGAATGGTCTACCTAACAACAAAGGTAGTTCTTTATCAACCGCAACGTCTAACACTAGAAAGTCCGCCAAGAACGCTTGGTATCCTATTTGTACTCTAACATTCCTTACCTCCCCCATTGCTTTTGCTTTAGAATTATCCGCCATGGTGAGTTTAGAATTGTTAGGTTGAGGGTCTCTCAATCCTAACTTTTGATACAAGGGGTAAGGCATTATACTCACACTAGAACCCGTGTCGGCTAGTGCATACAATGGAGTAGTCCCATTAATTTTCACCGGTAAGACAAAGTTTCCGGGATCATTCATCTTTTTAGGGAGCGCATTCTCCATTATCCTTCTCTCTTCTACCTCATCAAAACTATTATTCTCCAACTTTGATTTTGCCAACATAACTCCATCTAGCTTCTTCCTATAAACCATGTAATCTCTAAGTACCTCGATAACCGGTTTGTTCTCCATTAACTCACTTATTTTTGCTTCAAGGTTTTCTAAAATAGCTTGTTTTTGTTCTTTGGTTAAGGGTTTCTTGTTTTGTGGTGAATTTGGTTGAGTGTTTGATGATGATGATGATGATTTGTTTTCCTTTGGGGTGGAGGGTTGGGTTAATTTGTTTAATGGGGTTTTGTTTCGGTTAGCTTTTCCCATCTTGCAAACTTCATCCTTTTCTTCCTTAAGCGTTATCATTCCTTCACAAACATCAACTAGCATTTCATTAACATCCTTTCCTTCTTCCAAATCACTAATATTGATCCGTAACTCCCCTAGTGCAAAATCAATTGTACACTTGGTAGTTATAAGAAAATTTCTACCAAAGACAACCTCCGGTTCATCGGCATTCATGTAATCCAAGACCACAAAGTTACATTTGAAAATATGACCATGAAAATTCACTTTAACTTCTCTCACTTCTTTCCTTCTATAGTTTCCATAATCAAGTCTAACAAAGCCAAGCTTGTTAAGCATCTCTTCCAAAATATAGTTATCACCATACTCCATGTTCAACTCTGCATCCCATGCTTTCTCTCCTTCCACCGCACAAGGTGTAGCATACCTCATGTGTGGAGCATTGTATTCCTTAGTTGGTGCCCTAGTAAAGACAACAACATTTCTTTCCTTCTCCTTCTTTGGATAACACATTTCATGTGGTAAATAAGAAACATTATCACCAATAACCTCTCCTTCTTCCAAATCACTCTTAGCCTTCTCTAACATGCTCTCTAACTTTTCCAAGGAATCACCGGAATCCTTGAACATATCCTCCAAATCTTTCAAGTACGCCGAAATCTGACTTAAACTCTCCATTTCACCTAAGCAATTACTAACTATAACATAACCATCAAAAACATCCAAACCATTAGCATGAGGGTTAGTTGTAAGCGAATAATTCTTAATATGAAACAAGAATAAGTACATTAACAAACTAAAACACTAAGAATTGAAAATAAACTAAAAACTAAAAATTGCAAAAAATTTACCGAGAGTTCCAACCGGTCGGTTGGTTAAATTACCACCCCCAACCGTTCAGTCGAAGCCCGCAACCGAATCGGTTGGGTTTTCTGATTTTTTTTTAATTTTATTTATTATAACTAGTAAAACATTAACTATATTTATTAAAGCTGTAATTAAAACATTAAAAACATTAACTAAGAACTATTTAACTCTTAAAACACTAATTAAAATTAAAACTACTAAAAACCATTAAACTACTTAATAATTATCTACCATAACAATCCATTAACACTATTAAACATGTAATCATTAACACTAAACAACTAAAAACAGTAAAACATTAATTAAACTAGAAAAACAAAATTTCTAAACTAATCCGTGGCCTCCAACCGAATCGGTTGGTAATCCAACCGATCGGTTGGAAAAAAACCAAACTTTTTTTTTTTTTTTACTTTTTAATCTAAAAACTCAATTTCAAACAATCTAATTGCTAAAAACAAAGAAACTAATCAAATCCCAGGAAGCGGCGCCAAAAACATGATGTGCTTTTTTAGTTAGTGCAAGTTTTAAAATTTATAAACACGAATTATCCGATTAATTATCTAGCACATACGAGCAAGTATACTCGTCCGATGTAGTAAAGGTGGGTAAGTCGAGATCGTCCCAAGGGATTTGTTTGTTTTATATAGTAAGAAGATTGTTTGTAACACAAAGGTTGTCAATCCTTGTTTATATGAATATTAATTTAAAGAGAAATCAAATAAGAACTAAGCATATACTTGTGTATAATTTCTTGATTAGGCATAGGAGTATTGTTGCAATTATGAATATAAAGTTTGCTGTAAAACTTGTTATGATGCGCAACTAAAAATAAGTAGTAATACAATCTATGATGTATGTCATGTTTTAACTACTACTAAGAATTCAATCAACTAAATGACTCCTTTCGGACATATCAAGATAGTATGATAATTCTATAATCACATGGTTGTTTAGAAAATCAATTCTTTTCTTATGAATTCCTACGAATCCTTTCGGTCCTTTTTCGTGATGAAATCTTCTCAAAAATCCATTTTAATAAGTAAATAAGATGGGTGTCAAGCATCATATTCCATACTAATTCGTGCACTAATGTTTTGGAATAAAAACAAGTTGAAAATCCTTTCGGACCTATTTTCCCAAAGATTGTTTTTACCAACAAATTAAGCAAGATTAGATGTTACTTCAACAAACTCATAAAATAGATATGTTTTCATGCATCACCTTTTTAGTAAAAGAATACTCCATAACCAATCACATCATACACACAAGTATATCACAAATTACTCCATAGCAATCATATTAAAACACAAGTAGATAATAAAACTTTCATTAAACGTAAAGTAACAATTGTTCATTATAAGAATCAAGGTGTATCTAGCTTGAGAATTACAATGACAAGAAACACGTGGAACAATAGCAACCACACTCTAGATAAACTACTCACCAATGTAAGTGAACAATTCCCAACTCGAACCAAAGATTGAGACTCTAACTCAACTCTTTCTGACGTTTTTAAGCACTTAGTAAGTTAGAAAATGAACTAGTAACACTTTGGTGTAACAATAAGATAGATAATAGGTGGTACATGTAATCTAGAGCCTAAGTACTCATTACATAGCCTCATAACTCTTCTCTTCCAAGCAAAAACGTCCCTCTATAGTTAATAACCAGAAATGATCAGCCACCAATGATTATGGGGAGTAAATACACCTTTAAATGCGTTTTTGTAACAGCAGTCAACATCCAACCGATCGGCTAGAAGTCCAACCTATCGGTTGGAGCCTTGTGGTCAAATTCCAGCCGATCCGGTTGCGGGTTGCATCCGATCGGCTGGATGTCTCCATAATGTTGTTCCTTTGACTTTTATTCGCCGATTCTCTTCGCATGTGTTTCCTTTCTTCGTGGCACGTCTTTGTACATTAGAACTTGATATTTCCTTGGTAAATATGTATAGAAAGCTCGTCTTTATCAAATCNATAGTTAATAACCAGAAATGATCAGCCACCAATGATTATGGGGAGTAAATACACCTTTAAATGCGTTTTTGTAACAGCAGTCAACATCCAACCGATCGGCTAGAAGTCCAACCGATCGGTTGGAGCCTTGTGGTCAAATTCCAGCCGATCCGGTTGCGGGTTGCATCCGATCGGCTGGATGTCTCCATAATATTGTTCCTTTGACTTTTCTTCGCCGATTCTCTTCGCATGTGTTTCCTTTCTTCGTGGCACGTCTTTGTACATTAGAACTTGATATTTCCTTGGTAAATATGTATAGAAAGCTCGTCTTTATCAAATCCTTTTGTCCATGCGTCAATTTCATCCTTCTCTTCCTCTCGAAACTTTCCCCAACATGCATGATCACTTCATTTCTTCATTTTTAATCACTTTTCACTGCTTTTGGCTATATTTGCATGTATAAACACTTTTCCGCGATTAAGTAACAAATATATACAAATATGACCAATTTCCATACGAAAAACCAACAATAACGCTTCTAAAAACATGTTAACTTTGAGCGTTATCACTAATTCACATAATTTCACACAGTAATTTCACGCAGTAATTTCACACACTAATTCCATCAAATCGATACCGCATCAAACCGATGGTGAAGCCGAATCTATTGTAAGTTGATCTTGAAAATCTCAAATTGTTACTGCATCTTTTTGTTAATTCTATAAAATTAGTGTATTGTATCTTCAGTTTAATTAGAAAAAGTAATAGATTTATTGAGGTATTAAGTTATTTTTTACTGATGCAGTAGGTTATTATTTGAATGAATAATGCAGTAGTTGCTCTAAAATATTGATGCAATACGTGTTCATTGTGGCACACAAGATTCAACCAGTTCACGAGTAAGGTCTATGACTTGTTGAAAAGTGCTTGTATTTGTATGTTTATCACTTATGCAATAGATTTGTAATTGTGATGTAGTAGGTGTCCAGTTGTTGGGTATATGGCTGAATTTGGCTACGTGAGGTTGTATTATGTGTCCAAATGTAGTTCTCTTTGTAGTTATATGAATCATGCACGTTGTTTTGAACTATGATGCACTAGCTGCTTAATTCTTATGTATAAGGCTTATATACACTACATATAGGTTGTATGATGTTCGAAAATGTGTTTGTATTCTCTGTTGTACGAATGATGCACCTTGTTTTGAACAGTGATGCACTAGTTGCTTAATTCTTGTGTATAAGGCTGATATAAACTACGTATAGGTTGTATTATGTTTGAAAATATGTTTGATGCAGTTTCTGTAAAGCAGTGATGCAGTAGGTGTTCATTTGTGTCATATAAGGTTTGACTAGGTAACATGTATGGTGTATTACTTGTCAAAAAGTGATTGTGTGTGTATTTGTATGCATGATGAAGTTTCTATAATGCAGTGATGCAGTAGGTGTTCATTTGTGTCATATAAGGTTCGAGTAGGTAAGACGTAGGGTGTTTTGCTTGTCGAAAATTAGTTGTTTTATTCATTTAAATGTGTTTGCATGCTTGGTTGTATATGTGATGTACTGGAATTTGAACTGAGATGCAATATGTGTTCATATGTTTTAGAATGATGAAATGATGCAGTAGGTTCTTATCTGTGGCATATAAGGTTAGATTTGGCCATGTGTAGGGTGTATTACATGTCAAAAGTGTTTGTATGGATGATGCATTTGGTGTAATCAAGTTATGCAGGAGGTACATGTTTGTGGCATGTAAGGTTATATTAGGTTAGACGCAGTGTGTTTTATTTTTACAAGTGCATATTGTGTTTTACTTGTCAAAAAGTGGTTGTGTGTGTATTTGAATGCATGATGTAGTTGCTGTAGAGAAGTGATGCAGTAGGTGTTCATTTGTGTCATATGAGGTTCGACTAAGAAACGCGTAGGGTATATTACTTGTGGAAAAGAGGTTGCGTGTTTATTTTTATGCATGATACAATTTTTGTGAAGAAGCGATGCAATAAGTGCTCATTTGTTGTCTATAAGGTTCAATTAGGTCACGCGTAGTGATTTATTTTTCAAATGCTACTTATGTATGCATGATGCAGTTGATGTAAAGAAGTGATATAGTAGATGTTTTATAATAGAGTTTGTTTGATCGGGTTACAGGTAGAAATGAAGACGAAAATAGCAGACTAAGATATGGTGAATACGCAGTTGATCTGGTAGGTAAAAGTTGATTTGCTGATTTTTTTTATTGCATCTGAGTGTTATAATTAGTGCATCACAATGAAAAATATATTAATTCAATACTCTATTATAAATTATCACAGATAAACATACAACTGCTTGATGAGGAATAAACACCAAAGATGAAATGAGATGTTTACAACAAGGGTCGTGGTATTTTTAGGCATATGGAAACTTACCAGGGTCGTGTTATTTTTGAGGAATAGTTAAAGAAAGAAGGCGCAGGTCAAAGAGGACAAATCCATCTGTTGCGAGCAAAGTACATAGCAAAGATGATTCTTACAAGTATGAATAAGAAAAAGGCGGAAGTCTTGGCAGGCGCAGAGGCATATAACAAGATGCAAATAGTAGATTCCAATCCTCTAATACCGAATGATACACTTAAATTAAAAGACGGTATGGTACAAAGGATTAATGAACGCGTAACAAGGATTCTCGGATGATACTTGTGGATCATTTAAAAACAATGTTTAAATATTATTGGGTGTAATACTTTGGATTACTGAATGTTTAATTGTACACAATGTTTGTTTAATATTAATGTAATTACTACTGATATCTGAATGAACATAGATGCACTAAATTATAAACTGTTTTGCACTGAAAATAGTGGTGCATCATAATGTATACAACTGGTGCATTGTAATGTTTACATCAAGTGCATCAAAATGATGTAAAAC
>LBNU01034610.1:33776-35847 GCA_014162995.1 Artemisia annua
GAGAAGTTAACCTTAGAGAATGTGAATGGAAAGGAGATAGAAAGGTACGAGACGAGGGTGGCCGATAAGAAAGGCTTCACCACTAAGTACCCTGGTAAGTGTTCCCAATTCCTAGAAGATGGGGGAGTGGTTTGGGCTAGACCCCAAGATGTGCATGCGTTTGTAGATCGTGTGGAGGAGGAAGAGAGAAACCTCAGTGGTGGCTTTGCTAGTCATCCACTACCACAGATCGAGGGAAACAAGAATGGATGGATAAGTGAAGAGGAAGAGTATGAGGTGGACTTGGGTCTAGAGTCTACGGCGACTGGTAGATTTAATCCCAAATGATTGATAGGGGCAAGTGCTAGGGTAGAGCCTGAGCCTTTGTGCGACATCTTTTGTTTTGTGTCATGATTTTAGATTCTTATATTGTCTTTTTCCGTCTGGAGCCATGTTGTTGCACGATTATTCTTGAGTTTTGTATCGATCTTATCTGAGTGAGTTTGATTATAAGGTTTTCATGATTGTTGGAATTGTTCCATGTGAGATGAGTGTTTTGCATGAACTGTTGTCATAGAAGGGAGTACACTTGTGAAAGGGGGCATAGATAGTTATGGTGGCCAACATAATTATACATGCGCCACAACACAAGTGGACTTGCAAGTATGATAGCATGGATTGTGATGTTTATTAGGTGCTATGTGGTATATATGTGCGTTATCATTAAGATGTGTGGTTTTGAAAGTAAGTAGGCGTGTGGAATGGGCCTTATAACTATGGTCGCGAACATAATTATAAGGGTATCACACACGTGGACTTGTGACCATGATTACATTGATTGATGTTTGTTGGTATATGTTGTGGTAGATGTTACGTGTTGTCATGTTGATGATGGCTGTATGGTAAGAGAAGTATTCTCTTAACAATTTGGGCAGTAGTTATATATTGAGGTGTAGGTGGTAAGATTCCATCCTACCTATCATATGCTGATACCTCAATTATCGGTTGGTACTAAGGTGGTGGCATTTAAGTTGATTCGTTTGCTAGACTCTCCGTTTGTATACCTAATTCTCTGGATGGCATCCCTATTCGTACCATGATGGTACAGATGCCATCACTAGGCCAAAAATGACCTTTCGTCACGCATGGTCGATTTTGAAATGTCACACTGTGACATTTATACGTGACTAAATGTACCAGAATAAAATGAACAGCCACACTTGATCCGACTTGTGTGACCATTTCGGAATTCTATTGTCACACATTTGAATATTTATGTTACTAGAGGCAACTGGAAAAAATTTTTTGAATTATTTAGTCACTTTTAATTCGAGACGTGTGACCGATACAAATGAGCTCGAAACATTAGTCACACTATAGATATACATATGTGACAAATATATGTAACACAATTTAAAAGTGTGACCAAAATAGATATATGGTCACATATTATATGATAGTTTGAGACGATTTGTTCGAGGACTCGCACAGAAGTCTTTGTTTAGCAAATTATGTAACGCTGCAACTCTTTGTAAATACATTTAAATTAAATTATAATCTTACGACATTCAACTGATGATTTATTGCCATGAGTCGTAATACTATAAGATTTATTGTCGATACGGACAAATGTATGATGTCAACCAAACTTATCAGATGACATGTATCGTGAGGTGGTGGATTAAGCTGGTTGTGTGGTTGGCGGTGGTGCGATGGATGGTCCTGGTGGTGGTGCTGTGGGTGGGCTCGGGGTGGGTGTTTGGCTGTGGCATAAGTTGCGACCAATTTTGTGGTTTGAGCATTGAGAGCGCTGGGGGGCGTGGGGTATCGGTTTACATGGAGATGTGTATTTGTAGGCCAAATGGTTGGTCTAAGTAGTAAGGAATTACATCGCTGTGGAGATGGTAGATAGCTCGGTTAAATGCGTGGATAAAGGTTGGTGGTTTGATGGTGTGGTTTTGTAGAGAAGAGAATGAAGTAGAGACGTGTTGTGGTGGTTGTGGTGGTGGTGGTGGTGGTGGTAGTGGTGGTGGGTGTGTATGGTGGTGAGTGGGTGTTGTAAGAGGTTGTGTGGTGGTGGTAGTGGGTTGGT
>LBNU01034610.1:38526-57220 GCA_014162995.1 Artemisia annua
TCCAAAAACAGCAGATAGATTTGATACCTAGTGGGCGCATCAGCCGACTCAAAAAACCACTCGAAGCAGATAGTGAATCAATAAGTAAGAGCAGATCAATCGAAATCAAAGCTAGATAGAAAAACCTGACAGAAGAATAGTCCAATGATGCTCATAAATAGATGTCACCATGTCAACCTAAATTATATAACAAACTAATGTTTAGAGATGGGGTTTTTCTAGCATGGTAATCAAGAACTTTCTATAAATGCTCATCTAAGTTCTGTTATGTTGTGAGCTTTGACATGTTCTAGTTCTGTTCTCTCATCCTTGATGTTGGTTTATTGTTTGATATGCAGCAGCCTACAATATATATCAAGACATACTTATATCCAGATTGATTGAGTTAGATCAATGGGAGAAAAAACTTGTAAGTTTAACTGCAAATTTATTATTATTTTTCATTTTTTTGATTAAAAGTTTTCTTTACATGATGTGTTTGAATTACTGCTGCTCTGTTTGTGTTAATACTGTTAGATGGATTTCGGTGGCTGCTCATGAACTTCAAAGAAACGTGCCAAATATTTATGCCTGCTAGCTACAACAGTTACTACTGCTAGGTGCATAGTTGGTACTGTCAGAGATTAAGACCGCTCGAAGTTGACTAGCTAGTTGCTTATGGAAAAGATTATTGCATACCTTACGAAACTACTTGTAAGTACCGATCAAGGATCCTTGGTGTATGAAGGATGTCAATTTATATTTGGTTCACTATTATACATCCAATTTTATGTTTGAATTTTTCATACATATTTGAAATTGTTTGATATATTTGTTTTTTGAATGTGACTAAAAGATGCATATAGTCACACTTATTAACACTTTTGTTCATGTTTTGCTTAATTCGTGTGTGAGTAAATGTTACAAAAGGCCACACCAAAGATTAATATATTAACGTGTGGCCATTGGATGAGTAAAATCCTACAACAAGATACACCATTTGTTCACTTTAAAGAGCATATGGTCACACTTATTAACTCCTTTTAAGCCACTGTTTTGTTAAATTGTTAGTGAAAATATCCAAACAATACATGGTCTTGTGTGACTAAAATATTATCAAAAGGCCAACACAAAGATAAAATAACGTGGCCATTGGATGATCAATAGTCACACAAATACACATTTGTTCACTTTAAAAGCATATGGTCGACACTTATTAACGCTTTGTGCCACTGTTTGTTAAATTAGGACTCATGTGATAAATATCCATAAAAAACCATGGTTTGTGTGACTAAATATTACAAAAGGTCACACACACATAAAATCTGTGGCTCATTGGATGATCAATAGTCACCACAAAATACACATTTTTCACTTTAAAGATTGCCATATGGTCACACTTATTAACACTTTAGCCACTTTGTTTTAATGGTATGTGACTAACTCCAAAAAAGAACAGCCCATTTGCGTGACCAAAATTGATCTGCAAACGTCATCACTTATTGTATATTCATGTGGCCAAGATAGACTGGAAATTAAGTTGCACACATACATATACGGTTACTAGAAAGACTCATCTCAAATGTCACATATGTTATATATTTTATGTGGCCAAAGGACAAACATAGTTACTCTCAAAAATATTCGTGTGACTATAAGGTATTTACGGTCACGGATAATGACTAATCCAACAAAACTTGTGCCTAATTTGTCACACATATTCGGGGTTTTGGTCACTCTTTTTCGATGGAAAAGGCCACGAACTCAACAACGTCACCATATGCCACCTACGTTGGCAGGACTTTTGGTGACACATGACGAAAAAAACGTGTGTGACTATATGCATATCGTCACGCATTTTGGGCGTGACTGATAGAACTTTTTGTACCATTGCATATTCTTTCTATTAGACATCGTGATAGGTGTTGGTTAATTAGATTCGTTTCTGTTGGATACCGGTTCGTTTCTTTGGTTATTCCTTGCATTTATTCTGTGAATGACTATTATATTGTTCATCGAGTACAATTGGTTCGTGATAAGTTGGTGCGGATATTTAATCCCTCATTTACACACCAATTGGTTTTCGTGACATGTTTTGCGATCTGATAGTATCGATGTTTTTTTCTATGATCTTAATTCGACCGTTGTACGAATGAGTCTTTACGTTCTTCGCTTGGTTTGGAATGTATTTGTGTGAGTGTTCACTGGTATGAGTTCACTTGATGATTATTGTGATTGAAATAGCTTGCGGTAGAGGATTAGAGGATGATAAAGTTATTCGTGGGTGTACTATAGTGTTAGAGGGTATTTCTTTTATGGTTGATTTGATACCTTTTTGGACATGGAAGTTTTGATGTGGTGATAGGGATGAATTGGTTGGCTAGGTATAAGGCTGAAGTAATATGCCATGAAAAGATGGTTCGTATCCCTTTAGAGAATGGCGATGTACTACGAGTACAAGGGGTTTATTCTACCTAGTCATTCCCTGTTGGGAGCACCTGTGTTGTTTGTTAAGAAGAGGGATGGTTCGTTCAGGATGTCTATTCACTATCGGGAGTTGAACAAGTTAATGGTTAAGAATCGGTATCCTCTTCATAGAATTGATGATCTCATTGACCAGTTGCAAGGTTCTCGATTTTTCTCAAAGATAGAACTGCGTTTTGGTTATCATCAGTTGAGAGTGTATGAGGAGGATATTCCAAAGACAGCTTTTAGGACTCATTATGGACACTTTGAGTTCACGGTTATGCCATTTGGGTTGACAATTGCACCCGCGGTATTCATGGATTTGATGAATCGCCTGTGTAAGCTTTATTTGGATAAGTTCGTGATTGTGTTCATTGATGACATTTTAGTCTATTCTAAGACGAAGGAAGAGCATGGAGAACATCTAAAGTTGATACTTGGTTTGTTGGAGAATGAGAAGTTGTATGCCAAGTTCACGAAATGTGAGTTTTGGTTACAGGAGGTACATTTTCTTGGACATGTGATGAATAGTGAAGGTATACACATCGATCCTAGTAAGATTGAAGCGGTCAAGAATTGGAAGGCTCCTACGACGCCGTCTGAGATACGCTCTTTCTTAGGATTAGCAGGAAGAATAAAAAGTATGTATGGGAAGATAAGCAATAGATGGCTTTTCAGTCATTAAAGGATAGTTTGTGTAATGCACCTGTTCTGGAGTTACCTGATGGACCAGACAATTTTGTTGTTTATGGTGATGCGTCGAATTAAAGTTTTGGTTGTGTATTAATGTAGAGTGGGAAAGTGATAGCCTATGCATCTCGACAACTCAAGATCCATGAGAAGAATTATACCACTCATGATGTAGAGCTTGGTGCGGTTGTATTCGCTCTCAAGAATTGGAGACATTATTTGTATGGCACGAAGAGTATTGTTTACACTGATCATAAGAGTCTTCAACATATTTTTACTAAGAAGGAACTGAATAAGCGCCAAAGAAGATGGATTGAACTGTTTAGTGACTATGATTGCGAGATTCGCTATCGACTTGGAAAAAGCGAATGTGGTAGCTGATGCGTGAGTAGGAAAGAAAGGATTAAGCCTAAACGTGTGCGAGCTATGAGCATGACGATGCAATCAGGAATTAAGAGTAAGATATTGGCAGAGCAAGAGGAAGCTCTCAAGGATGATAACGCTATGGCTGAGATGCTGCGTAGGTTATATCAACAAATGGAGAGAAAGGAGGATGGTGGACTATATTTCCTAGATCGAACATGGGTTCCACTAGTAGAACATGTAAGAAGAACGATTATATGGTTTAGACCAGCTAATGGAAAGGAATGAATATGGAGGATTGTACTTTGTGGACCAGTTATTGGTTCCACTGGAAGGAAGCATGAGGACATCAATCATGCAAGGTATTTGATACATCCTAGAGTGGAGAAGACGTATTATTACCTTAGCAAGAAATGTATTGAGGAGCAAGTATGAAGAGGAATACAAATACCTTAGCAAGTATTTGATAAGCTTGAATGTGAAGGTTGATATCAACAACTATTAGGATGATGCAACAGCCAGAAATATCTGGAGATTTTGATGTAGAAAGGTTAGCAATACGTTACATTTGATGGGTTGGTAGAAATACTTACTTCGCGATTGTGGTAGATGTTTGATAGAGCGTTGAGATAGCATATGAAGATGAGTACGACTTATCATTCATAAATGAATGGACTAAGTGAGCGTACAATCAAGCGTTGGATAGTATGCTGAAAGCATGGGTGTGTTTGATTTTGGAGGAAGCTGGGGTATGCATTTATCCTTAGTTGAGTTCTCCTATAACAACAATTATCATTCTAGTATTAAATATGTGCCATTTGAAATGTTGTATGGAAGGAAATGTAGATTGCCTATTCTATGGGTAGAGGTTGGAACAAGCCGGAATTGGTCCTGAACTGGAACGAAAGACTACGGGTAAGGTTTGCAGATTAAAGAAAGACTTAAGGCAGCGAGAGATCGTCAAAAGAGTTATGTGGATAATCACCGTAAGCCTTTGAGGTTTAGTGTTGGTGATTTTGTGATGTTGAAAGTGTCTCCTTGGAAAGGTGTTGTGCGTTTCGGCAAGAAAGGCAAGTTAGCACCGAGATATGTAGGACCGTTTGAGATTACAGAAAGGATTGGACTTGTGGTATATCGGTTGAAATTGCCTGAGGAGTTAAGTAGTGTGCATGATACGTTTTACATATCTAATCGGAAGAAGTGTTTGGCGGATGCTAGTTTGCATGTGCCATTAAATGAGATTAAGGTTAACAGGACCCTTTGTTTTGTCGAGGAACTTGTAGAGATTATGGACTGAGATGTTAAGAGTGGAAGTATGGTAAGATAACGTTAGTAAAAGTACGATGGAATTCGAAGCGTCGTCCTGAGTTTACTTGGGAACGCAAGGATCAGATGAGATCTAAGTACTCAAATTTGTTTTACTGATGTGGTTGGTAAGTAGAATCGTTTGTAGTTGGATTTAGATCGTGGAAGTTAGATGCAGGGGTATCACACCTACCTGTGAGAATTCGTTTGGATCAATGGTGTTATTGATTAGGATAGTGTCTCTATTTTCGTGTATCGTTGGAGTAGATGTTTTCTATCATGTGAATTCGGGTATCTAGTTGGTTCATATTTTGTGGTTCTTTCTATGTGATTTTTATGTCGTGGTAGAATCCCACATCGTCATAAGAATTGTTAATGATTTATGGTTTTATGGTGTGGTATTATTCCGCTTCAATATCAATAAATTTTCTTATGCTAATGTTACTGGTGACTCGACTTGTTAAATCTCGGGACGCGATTTCCCTAAGTGGGGGATGATGTAACAACCGTGATTTTTGCAGGTCCGTTTAACTGATAGTCTTTACTCGATTGACGTTTGTTTGGCATGTTTTAAGTGATTGATGTGATATATGTGTGATATAGGTACGACATGAGTGTGTGTTGGCACTAAAATCCCTTTGCGTGGTGTTATTTTTGTGAGTTGAGTAATGTTGGTATTGGGATAAGTTCATTTTAATCGCCTTAGGGGTGTGGAAATGACTTGTGTGGTTTTGGTGTTTTGTGGTTTTACTTAACAAGTCTTCGTTCAAGTATTTGAGTGTTAGTAAGTTACGTGGAGGTTATTTTTGTGGGTTATATTTATAGAAAGTATGAAATACTATTTTTGGAAACTTTGATTGAAATAATTATTTTTTCAGTTTGTCGTAGAATTAAGGTTTATCACATAAGACGTTAGGTTTCGTTGTGGGTTCGCATAAAATATCAAAAGTATACGGTTTTGAGTGTAATAATTTAATTTAATAAAAAAAAGTATATATTAATATAGGGGGCAGCCGAATGGGGTAAAAAGAGGGAAAAAAGAAACCCAATTTTAGTCCAATTACAATTCTAAGCCTTAAGGGTTATCCATAATTAATATAAATACAAAACCAAAGCTCCCAAATCTCTTTTTCCTGCAAATTTAGATCGACCACAAGGAGAGCACAAGCAAAAAAATTAGGGTTTTACTTTTGAAGCTAAAATCAAGAAAAACGTATAATTTTAATACTTGTATTCACCTAATTGTTTAATTAAAGTATTAAATTCATGTAATACAAGTTATGGTGGATCTAGGGTTTGTAAACTTCTGTAAATAATGATGTTAAACATGTTAGGATCATTAGTTAATAATAGTATAATGATTGGTGAAGAGATTTGGTCATTAAACATGTTGGTTAATGAGTTAGGGTTTGGACAGAAACATAGTGCTGTAAAGATACGACGATATTTAATAGATGGAGATGAGTTAGATCACGAATTGAGTCTAAATTGTAGTTCAGTGAAAGAGCTTTTCAAAATGTCCGACCACGATCGATTTCAAGGTTTGGAAGTTGGTGTTTTGATTTTTACAAGTTAAAGTGTCAAAGCTTTTAAACCGGGACAGAATTAGGGTTTAAGTTTAGTAGTGAGTTGTGGGTTAAAAGTGAGATCTAGGTTAGCCCTTCTGGAAGAGTTGAGTTTCATATGTACTTAGACTCCCACGCGAAGGATTTGTGATAAAAAGTTGTGCAAGTATTTTATTTTGATTAAAACTTTTTGGTGTGCGTTCAGATCCGAATCTGGATAGTTGTCAAGTTTGATATTCTTATTGGTACTTGTGTGTGTTTAGAGTGCATTTCCTTCCGAGGATAGCTTGTTTACTCATAAGGGACTATGGTGAAATTTTGTTGTGAGTTGTGGAGCTTGTTTGGTCGTGATTTAATGTGGGTGAATGTACCCTAAAATTCTGCGTTTTCTGAAATTAACTGTGCAAGGGATTTAGTGAGTGTTAGTGATTGGTGGTGTTTAGTATGGAGTAGAGGAGATCCATGGTGGGTTATATGAGCCTTAGACATCCATCATATGTGTGTATTACATGGGCTATAGCTTATAGTTTGGCCATGTGTAATGTGAACTTATTTGTGTTATATAAATTTGTGATTTGTGTTTGTGGAAGCTGCAAAGTTTGAGGTGAGTTCATAGTCCCACTTTTTACTTTGTTTTAAACTTGGGATGGGAATGATGCTTGTGTTAATTTCTTTGAGTTACTGTGATTATGTGTGGTTTAAAAAGCTTGGACTTATAATGTTATCGTATGAATGCTATGTGGTAAATGTTGTGTTATGATGTTGTGTGGTCTAATTGGAAGGAGTATCCAATTGGAGAGTAGTACTCCTACTCACTATTATTCTGTGTGGTCTGATCGGAGGGTATTAATTACCCATTATTTGGAGCGGGGGTCACGTTCCGGCCCGGATGTCGTGTGTTGGTTGGTTTACGAATACATGTAGCTTGTATGATAACTATAGTTATTTCTCCAGCTATGTTTTATAGTCACAGTGAACTGGTTGCCTTGAGTGTGAATGTGTGTCTTAAACCTATGAATCTTACCAACATTATGTTGACGTTTTAAGCATCATTTTCAGGTGAGCATTCTAAGGCCAAAGTTGAGAGCAGCAATTAGGCGAGACTTAGTTGCATTTGAAGACTTTATTTTATGTTTTAATTATACTTTATTTGAATTTGGTTATGATACGATTACGTTTTTCATTTGGTACTTTGAGATTTATCAAAGATACCTTTGGATTATGGTTTGGTTATTTTATTTTGGGGTATTGTTATAACACTTTGTGTTTGTACTTTGCTCTATCTTATGTGCATGTAGTATTTCTCTATTTAGACACCCGGTGTTGTGATGATATCCATGAAGTTACACACTCGCATTTCCGCCTTGGCGAGGTGTGACAGGCACTTTCCACCTCATTTGGAAAGTGTGCTTGAGTGTGTAATGTGTGTGTTTTATGAATAAAAGCCTTCTTTTCTTTCTCTATCTACTTTCTCTCTCTAACATACACTTATTCAAGTTACCAAAGTGCATAAAAGATTAGTGATTTAGTTAGATCTAAGGTCCTACAGTCAAAATGTCTAAGAATCGTACTATCATATAGTGACATCTAATCACATTTCACATATTTGACGATATCTAATCGCCAATCTATATCTTGTGGTATCTAATCACATTACTAATACTAGATGATATCTAATCGTCATTCTATATCTTGTGATATCTGATCACCTTACCAATACTAGATGATATGTAATCGTCATACTACTAATGAGAAATTCCCTAGCCGACGAGTACTCTTATATGGCTTCTTACTTGACATGAGTGTTATTTGAAACACGGTACTCCACAAAGGATGCCTGAAGTGCTATATAAGCACAAGTACTCCACGAAGGACATCATGAACGCGTGCATGGGTACTCCACGAAGGATGTCATGGTACTCCACACAGGATGTCATAATACTACACACAAGATGTCTTATGTGCATTTAGCACTGATACTCCACATAGGATGTCATAGTACTCCACCCAGGATGTCTATGTGCATTTAGCACGGGTCATCCACACATGATGATACTATAGGAGTTCCTCTTTGTGCATCACTTAGGCACACTACATAACTAATGGCGCATTTCTTAGGCACCCATGACATGGCGAATGACTCAACTTGTGAGCATTCTTGACATGGCTGGTTTTCGACTCTATCCTAGTCATGGTATAATAGGTAGTACTTGGCTATCTCCGAGTCTATGAACATGAAATTCTTCGGCTATATCCGATTCACGAGCTAAACTTGTTAACTTTCGGCTATATCCGATTCGTGAGATAAACATACTAACTTTCAGCTATATCCGATTCATCCTATAACACGGCTAAGTTTGAACTTAACTTAGATGTCATAAACTCATATTTATTGCTATACAAAAGGCTAAGCATATTCATAACCAAACTATGCATAAAAGTACAACTAAATTTACTACTAGTTTTGTAACTCACCTTGATTGGCTTAGGCACTCCTCAAACACTCCTGGACTTCCGAGATCACCTAAACACATAAATATATTATTCGATAGTCATTAGAACCTACTATAACATCCTTACACATAACATATTATATCAATATCGCTAACTTATAGCAAAAGGACTGTTTGCTGAATTTTCGGACAGTCTGTTGTAATTTGTAGATTTGATGCTCTTAAACTTGGAATTAAAACTTGAAACAAATTGCGTCAGAAAGTAGACTTAGAGGACTACAAGTTTGGTTTAAACCTCATCTTAATTCGACGAACGTTTAATTCTCTACGATAAGTTGATTAAATTTTTTATGCTTACTGTCCTAAATTCATACATCACCAAAACGACCCAAAATCAACATAAACCAATTTTAATCACTTTTATAACTTAACAACAACTTATTAAATCTTAAGATCATTTTTAGGTCTATAAGCAATTTCACTAATTTAAGTTGTGCCAAACACCTCTTTATGTGTATAAACTAAATATCAACCATTATCTTGAATATGATTTAGCTATTGATTTCCTAACCATAACATCCACAATTTCAGTAGCATGATCATATCTAATCTAAAATCATGCCAACATCATCTATGTTCATCACACATATGCAAAAACTTCATAATCTTATCTAATATCATGACTAACATACTAAACAAGCAAAACCTCCAAAGCAAACGCTTTTGTTTGCGCAAGATTTCAATCTCTAGAGTTAATGACTCAGGTTACGAGTTTGGCTTTCTATTCTTGCTTTAATTTCCTTCTTCATTCCCTCTGGATTAAAATTTTCTGAATATTCAACATCGTCCTTTTTCTTTTGAGTCCTTGTCTCATGTTGCATTCTTCAAAAAACACATGGTTTATAAAAAATTCATTACTACTTTGTTTTCTACAAGTCAATGATAGACAGTTTTATCTTTTGACAACTGGTTAGTGCTTTTATTTAGTTTTCTAAATCATAATTTATGACTGAAGGCAATGTAGTAAACTTAAATGATTTTAATTAGTATTTTTAACACCAGACAATTATTCTACATCCAAAATGTGATAAGCAGGCCAATAATATTGTGATAGTGGGATATTTTATAGTTTTTTACTATGAGGCTGACGTGTAACGCCATTGTGTAACTTTTCCATCAAACACGTCTTGTGCATGCTCGATTTTAAACCCTCATTTAACCCAACCACGGTCAATTCTCAACTCCATTTCTTTCAGCTATTATAAATACTCTCAACTTTGTCTACTATGGCCATTTGGTCTTGTGTTTGGTTTTAGAGAGAAAGGTTATATGCCATTTAAGTGACTCAAATATATCACTTAAACACAAACATACTGCACGAAACACTCGCACAAAAATACTAAAACAAAATATCGGTCACCTAACCTATTAATCCTTGATACCGTGCAGGGGCACAGCTACACAGAGGCGGGAGGGGGCACCCGACCCCTCGAATTTTTTTTTTGCGATGTAGGGGGTATATAGTTTTCGTGTAGAAAAATTTCGGTATATTCGGTTTCGACCCACCATTTTAATTGTGAAATTTCTTTTATACATTAAGCAATAAAAAATTTTAGATCCCGACCCCTCACTGAAAATTTTCTAGCTTGGCCACCGGTGACATGTCACCCCATATCCTAACCGTTTTCATCCAACAGGTCTAGTGCATGCTCCATTAACCCCGGTCAAAATTCTCAAAACCCTCATTTAACCCAACCACGGTCAATTATTAACTCCATTTCCTCAAGCTCCTATAAATACTCTCCTCTCCCTCTTCTCCCGCTCACTTCACTCTCACTCTCTCAAAATGGTAACATTCTCTCTCACACACTAAAAACACACTCATTTTACACACACACATATATCACAATTTTATAAAATCAACACTCGAATTTTAACAGTTTTTAACTGTTTGATGCTCGATTTTTGCAGGCACAGAAATTGAAGGAATCGGAGATCACTGAACAGGATTCACTTCTTCTAGTAATAATCATCTTCACTCTTTTTTTATGTTTAAATTGAATATATTGATACATTTTGTGATTTATGCTGTTTTATTTCATGAACGTGATGACGTCATCATCGTGTTGATTCCGAAATAAGTTTGTTGATACATTCTGTGATTTATTTAAGTTATTGATCTATCATGAACGTGATGACGTCATCAGTGTTGATTTTGAAATGAATTTGTGATTTATGCTGTTAAGTTCATGTTCGTGATGACGTCATGTTAATTTTTAGCTTGATTTTTTGATAATTTTTATTCATGTTGAAATGAATTTTGTGATTTATGCTGTTAAGTTCATGAAAACGATGACGTCGCTCATGTTTGTTAGTTTATAGCTTCATTTTGTGATAATTTTGATTCATGTTGCGTTTTTTGAATTTGTTTATGTGGTTAGGCGATAATCGTATTGAATTTGTTCATGTTGAAACGAATTTTGTGATATTTGTTGTTAAAATCATCAACATAATGACGTTATTATTGCTAGTTTTTAGCTTAAATGCTCACTGAATGACGATTTTGAGTCAGTTTGTGATGTAGTTGGTAGATTGAAGCTTACGGATAACGTCATTATCGTTAGTTTTTAGCCTAAATGCTAGGTATACATTTTGCGATTTATTTTGTTAGAATCATGAACACGATGACATCATTATTGCTCAAAATTAGCTGAAATGAAAATGCTCTGTCTCGATAGTAACAATTGCTTGATTTTATGATGATTTGAGTCATTTTGTGATTTATGTTGCTGAATTCAACTTCATGATGATGTCAATATCGTTAGTTACATGACCTGTCTCAAGTAGTAACGATTTTATGATGATTTGAGTCATTTTGTGATTGTGTTGCTGATTTTAAGTTTAATGATGACGTCAGTTATGTGTGACGCCATGATCGTTTGTTTTTTAGCTTAAATGCTAGTTATACATCTGTAGTAGGAATTATTGCTTGATCTATGGTGATTTTGAGTAATTTGTGTTAATCGTATTGAAGTTATCGATGTTAACTTTTCTGATACTTTTTGTGATTTATGCTGTTAGATACCTGTTCATAATGATTTTAGTTATGTAAATTGTAAGTTATCGCTTGTTGTTTAGCTTAACTGCAAGTTTATGTCTTCAGTGGTGATTATCGCTTGATTTTCTGATGAGTTTACTTTATAGTTTATACTTTTAGTGAATTCATGTGTTTTCGTTTGAATTTCGTCCATTAGCGAGTAGGTTTCTGCTCTACTAGTTATAGATTTGTCGATTTGTCTTTGATGTTGCGTTACATGTCCTCGTAGTAATTTAGTTATGTTAGATATGAATTTATGATGCATTTTGTGATGTCTGTTATCGAACATTTCAATTCATGTTCATGACTATCTCAGTAACGTGTAACTTATGTTAAGTATCACTAGTTGTTTTAATCATTAGTATTGCGTGATTTCTGATTGATGCTAGTCGTCTTGCGTGTAAGAAGATCAGTGAATGCGAATTTATGGCAGATGAATAAGCTCAGAATAAGCTTGTATTGAATATATAACTTGATGATCCAGGCCTGTTTTTAGTTCAACTTGTGACCATTTACGTAGTCAACTTTATCTGTTTTACTGTACATATTACTTCATTGATGTGCTAGTTAGTAGTTGAGGAATGTAGGAGCGTAAATGTGTATATTTAACGACATTTAGTGACTTGGTGTTTCGTCTGCTATTATGCTACTTTTCATCTATATAGCAACTCTAATTGTGTAGAATATGTAATATGTGGTTAACTGCAACTAAGCACGATGTATGGTATGTCCTGCAGAAGAGATTCAGTTAGCAGAATGCTACGATGCACACAGTTTTGGGTCTAATTTGTAACGAAATCAACAATAAGCTATTCAAATGTCAAAGCATTTGTATTGATTTAGTCAAGTCCATAAAAGTTGAGAAACACCTTCAAAAGTGGTAGCAACTTAATGTTGATACAGTTGCAAACCTTAGGCTGAGTTTAATGTCATATTGTTTACACCCTCAAAGATTAGTGAACCTTAATAGGAAATCTGATATAATGTTAGAAAAGAAATTGAACACTTAGATTCTAGATCATTGCTTAAGCCTTAGAGGCTAACTGTGGATCTATTACTTTACTGTTTTTTTGTCTGCAATTAATCAGTTTATTTGCTTAAAAACAGACAAGGAACCTACTACGCATAGCAATATTCAATATCAGTTATATCAGAGGCCTTTTTCCAGAGAAATACTTCAGCGATAAGGGTGTCCCCGCCTTAGGTAAATGCCAATGGTCTTTCTAGCTAAAATCTGTAGCTGAATGGTTTTGATCTTATGGAATGAATTTGTGTGTTATTAACAGAAATGAAGATCAAAAAGCTTATGCCTATGGATGCAGAGTCTAGAAGACTAGTTGACTGGATGGAGAAAGGTATAATGCTTTTGATATTTTTATGTGCTTTTAAGATTTAGTTTTCCTACATTTCGTTACTTATTTCTCTTTGGTGATATGCGGCGTTTTGTTTTTGCAGGTGTATATGATGCTTTGCAGAAGAAATATCTCAAGACACTAATGTTCTGCATATGTGAGAAAGTAGAAGGGCCAATGATTGAAGAATATGCCTGTAAGATTCTACAAATTATTGTGCTATGAATAAGATGATATGATTCTTAGTTGCTATTTCAGTACTCCCATTTTACAGGAACTCATGGCCAGTTCTGTGAATTTATTAGTATAGTTTGTTTAAACTTCTATTGGTAACCCTTCGATATACTGAGACATGCGTCCTGCAGTTTCTTTCAGTTACTCAAATTCTGAGAATCAAGAGGTCTCTATGAATATCAATCGAGTTGGAAACAAGAAGCAAGGGGAATTCAAGTTAGCCACAGCAGAGATTACCCAAAGTCAAATGAAGTACTACTATTCCCTTATGAATTGGTTTAGCTTTGTCTATGTTTTCCGGGCCTACTAGTTGAATCAAACTAATAGTTACATTGACGTCTTTATATGGATACTCTTCTATCTCAGGAGTTCTGCTTGTAAAATGATTCGTACACTGATACAACTGATGAGAACTCTAGATAAGATGCCAGAAGAGGTAACATGCTCACAAAGTTTTCTGTCTCTAAACTGACATGTTTATATGGATACTCTTCTCACAGTGGCCTACTTTGACTTTGTTTCAGCGCACCATTTTGATGAAACTCCTTTATTATGATGATGTCACGGTATGATCTTCATAACCTTTTCTCCAATTCTTTATAAAAGGAACTTATTAGTTATAACCCTGTTTGGCGTTATATCTTGCTTTCTCTGTTTGTTCATGCTGTCCTTATCTGTATATTTAAATACATGAGTTCAGTAACTTATACTTGAGAGTTTTGCCACTAAAAAAATTAGTATGAAACCATACATTTAGATGCCTCTGTAGATTTGTATTACATAACAGGATTATATTTGTCCATATAACATGACTAAGGACTAGGCCTGTTGCATTGATTCATTTGAAATAGAAGTAATATGCCAAGATTTTTTTTTTTTTTNTTTTTTTATAATAATGAAACATAGATATTGTCAATTTATCAATTATCAACATGTGTATGTGTTATCTTGTTTTTTCTGATTATAACTCTGTGTTTGAATACGTTGTTGCTGCCAATTTACCATGGGTAATACAAACACATATTAAAACTATTGACCGGTGGTTCTATCATTACCACATGTTGTCCAGAAATCGTCATAGAGTTGTAACGGCATCTCCAAAAATCAAGAAAATTTTTATGAGTAAAATATAGATGTTTCGTTATTACGTTCCGGGCACATAAAAATAAATAAGATAAGAATATAATCCCAGCTTCCATAAAGAAGAAAAATATATTATACATACCTGTAACCATAATCGAATTTTGAATTTTAGTTGATAACAAATTGTGGTTTTTAGGAATCGGTGAATTATATTAATAAGTTTTAGCAATATAAACAAACAAGCCTTGATTTTATATAAGCATGATGATATGATATTGATAGCGGACTAATGTGAATGAGGAGACCAAGATACATATGAAGAATAAACAAATCAAAGAATTACAGAAGAGGAAAACTGGAGACAAACAATATAAATGGAGAGCAGTAGGGTCGATTAAATCAAAAGTGAGTTTTAGGTCTGCTAGAGAGAAAAGAAAAGGGCTTGATATATTAATATGAAAAAAGAATGTGCCAAGCACGTGTTGATTGACTTACACTCCGCTTTTTTACCAAGCTCATGTGATTCATAGGAGAATGAAAATGTAGAAACACCCTTCCCAAAATTTCCATTCACCCACTTTCTTTAATTTTTTAAGAGAATCAAAACCATGGAATGAGAATGTAAACTGAATCTCATATGTCCATGCTTTGCACGCAACAAACACGGGAATTCATATATTTTCCATTCTTACATTTCCTTTCCATCATACCAAACATCCCCTTAATGAATTAGTTGCTAGATGTGTTAACTTAGGAAATCATTCAATAAATATCCTTAGTAATATAATGGGTAGTTTAGTAATTTTAAAGCTTGAGTTTTCAATAATTTAACACGAGATTTATTTATTGTAGTATAAATTATGTATATTTTAAGGGTTTATATGTAAATACGAAAAGTGTAAATGCTTATTTACGAGCGTATCAAGCTTTTCGAGAAGAGCTCAAACTGAATTCAAATTTTATCTTTTATTTCAATTTTAGTTTGTTTCAAGAAGGCGTCGTTACATATGAATCAAACTTTTCGAGTTGAGTTCAAACTTCCTTCATTAAGTCTCGTTGAGTTTTAGTCGAACATAATATTCTCGCGTCAAACTTTGCGAATGTTTATTTTGATTTGACTTGTTTACATCTTTATTTATAAGAGCATTAAGTACCCAGTTGCCGTCGGTGGCGTCTGAAAAAAGTGTTGTCATCTCAGCACCTTTTTCTATAATATCAAAATCTATTACTTGTAACACCCCCAATTTCGTGACACGCAGCGGAATTCAAACTGGGTGTTACTTCATGGCACAACAGTTATAACAATAGAAAACGAACTCTAATTGAGTCATTTTAAAAGATTTATCATTCGAATTATATAAATATCAGAGTTTACAAAATGAGGTCCTAGATGGTTCCATGTTTACAAATTACATTAAATGAGTTTTCAAATGATAATAAAAATTTATAGCCTTCTTGAGTATCCATGCTCCTCCGTGCAGCCTCGATCATTATGGACCGTGAGTTGAATGGTGTTTTAGTGCCTTAATGAATTGATGGATGAGCCGGGAAACTTCTAAGTGCAACAACTTTTGGCTTTCTATAAGAAAGGAAATCAAGGATAAAAAAAACTAGAACAAGGACTAGGAACCCTAGCTTCCAAATCCTTCAACCTCTTGATACTAATTTTATGATCACTTGGGATAACACTTGAAGTCTTCTACTAGAAACCTTCTTGTGTAGCTTGGAAATCATCAATGAAAATGGAAGAAGTAGAGCTTGATTCATGTAAAGCATAACAAGAGCTTTAACAATGATGTAGAACTTGCAACTTGGAAATCAAAGGATGTATTGCTCTAATATATTATGGGTGATCAGATTTTTGGTGTAAAAGAGAAGAGAAATGAGTCTTGATCTTATAAGGAAATGAGGAGGTTAGTTTCATTTAGATATTTTGCATTTAGGCTAGTCATGGTAACACATGGATGAACCAAAACTCATCAAGACTTATCTCATGCCAACAAGGCTTGTGACTAGCCATAATTTCGTTCATATGCTTATCTTGGATGACTAGATAGGTTTTTTATATTCTCTTGCTTTTACGGAGGTAGTTTGTCCCGGTAATCGCTAACTGTATGACGTTAAGTCACGAAACTTAAAACCGGGTATCCTAAAAATATGAAACTTGTAGAAATGATTAAACTTATCAATATACTCATTATTATCTTATAAAAATGAGTGATAAGTTTAATGGGTCGCGAAAACGCTGTTAACGCTGAAAATCGTAAGCTGAAAACACGTAAATTGCGTAAAACGCAGATTTGGAAAATGTAAAATTCCAAAATTCTTGAGAATGTCACGGAAGGTGAATAAACTTATATTTCTCATGTTTTTGATGTTGTGGGGACATATCGGGATGCCTGAATGACGTTTAAAGCTTAAAGTAATTCTCGGACACGGTTTCGTGATTTTTGCAGAAATGATCCGACGAGTGTCAAACTCTCGGATTATCATTAAAATAGTTTAACTTACAAGAATGTGAAATAAAAATTTCGTAAATGAACAGTGAAAGTGAATAGTAAAATGAATAGTAAAAATAATTCGGGATTGGATAGTAACCTGAAATGCGAATTATTACATTACTCACTATAAAACACCTTGTTTCCAACAAAAGTAGTGTCATATGGGTAAAACTAGTGCCATGAACCCATACATAACCCAATAATAATAATAATAATAATAATAATAATAATTAAAAGGAAAAAAAAAAGACAAAAAACACCAACACGTAGGCTGGTGGGTACGATGCGAAACACGATGGCACGAGGCACGGTGTACTCGTGACTTCCTACGGTTTGCGTTTTGTGATGGCACCATCTCTAGGCGCGTGAGTACCAAGCACTAAGGATTATGATTGTCGTATGCTTAAATAAACATCTTGTTTATTTTTGACATGTATCCCTTAATCAAGGTTAAATAATTAAAATACCCCAATATACCAAACATATAATCCTACTTTCACAGTTTTTACTAACATGTTCTATCATGTTTACCGGAACATGAAAGGATTAGTAAGACTGACCACACAAATTCGGTCATGGTGTAGGTCGACCGAAACAAATAAAGGTCGCCACTGTTGTGCATGAGTCGGTCGCACTCAGTCGGGGATTGATTTCGGTCGTGCAGACGATCGATGTCGCGACAACATACACAAACACAAGATAACAAAAAATCTGTCTTTTTCTTGTGTTGTGTTGTGTTGTGGATTATTTATTTAATTATCTTATTTTTTTTGCAGGTAAGGAAGAAGAAGAAGATATACGTCTTCTTTATTATTTTTTGTTATTTATAAATAAGCAATTTATACTTTAGACCCTTGAGGTATATTTTTATTGTTATTTTTAGTTATAATAACTAATAAGTGTGAACTTGTACGACAATTTTTTTTTAAAGTTTTATTTGTAATGTTTTTATTATTAGTGAAATTTAATTTTGTTTTTAAAAGGATTTGAAAAAGAGAAAAAAAAAAGATGAACGTCGGTTTGGTGTGGTAAAAAGTCGTCTGTATGTCGTTGAAGAGAGAAAGCTGATGTGATAGGCAAAATAAATGTCGACGAAGGTTGTTGTGTTTGTAGCCTAACTCGACCGTTTTACGAGTAGTTTCTTTTGCGAGTATTGATGTGGCCACGTGGTGTGTAGAGAGTGGTCCCGAGAACTTACAAAATATGTTGACTGCTAGGTTTAATTAACATGACCAACTGGTGGCCTATATATAGTCCAGGTAGACGATGGTCAGGTTGATGGTGGCAGGATCTTACTGCATAGTACATGGTAATTTATGGGGTAAAATAATGGCAATAAATTTAGAGGGACAAAATATTCAATGCCGTTTTAGAAATATGCAACAAATGACAAAATAAAATTCAAACATGACTACTAATGTGTTACGTTCACTCTTGCAGTTTAAGTTATATGGGACAAATTTTGTGCAGAAAGCATAATCGAACCTTGATATATAGGCCTAATAAAGGGGCCTAATGGTGGACCTAAGACTTTAAATACTTGTACAGTGCATGCACTGTACAAGTATTTAAAGTCTTAGGTCCACCATTAGGCCCCTTTATTAGG
>LBNU01034610.1:67969-80704 GCA_014162995.1 Artemisia annua
GCCACTAAATAGTGGTTATAAGACCAATTAAACGTCGTCATGATTGCAGATGTAACTGATTTGAGTAAGTCAAGTCAGTTACAATCTCATCCAGTACTCCATCAGCAGAATCTCTGCTTATCAGCAGGAACACAATCCTATCTGCTGAAACATCTATCAGCAGGAACATAATACTATCTGCTGAAACATCTATCAGCAGGAACATAGTACTATCTGCTGAAACATCTATCAGCAGGAACGTAGTACTATTAGCAGGAACATAGTACTATCAGCAGTATCACTGCTTAACAACTATTTCAGTCAGGGTAATCAGGGACTTATGGGTGTACACTCCGTACCTCCAAAACCATTTCCAAGTATGATTTGATCCCTCAAGTGCACTAAATTTTCCAACAATTACCCTATTAAACCGTCACTATTTGATAAATTAATTGGTTATGTCTCTTTTTCAGTAGATATTAGTAACAGAGATGGATCTTGTGTAAAGATATGATATTTGTTAAGCCGGGACACATATAATTTGCGACACTACATACAGTATTATTGTGATCCAAAATATATACACTTATTTGTAGTCATATGCAAGAAAAATGACAGCTTGTTCTGTTAAGGTTAAAAGTTAACATATCTGCACTCCTGGTGCCCTGACTCTTAAATTAGATCTTTTGAACTGTAATGCGATTAAAACAGTATTAAATCTGTTACTATAGTCACGTCTTTTATGAGTTACGACTTATGACCATCAATTCACTTGACCTCTCATATAGCTACTAAGCGTGCATTCAATGAATAGTCTATGCATTTATACAAGTTGTCCCGTGTAATGTGCTTAGAAGTTGGAACGTGCGATATCAAGAAACCATGTGTGGACGGATGTCCTGCACGTAACCCACAGGCTTTTGGTTGTATTAATTGTGCTTGAATAAAATGGTTTAACTAAAGGATAGGAACGTTAGAGAATGAAGTTAACTTTGTGATAATCAGAGCTTGTTGGTATCAACGTACGACCTGATTTCATTAATAACCACCAGCTCATTGCCACCATTGCATCCATCATTTACTGAAATGGCACCTCAGCAAATCATTCAAGAACTAATTCACAGTAGGAACATTAGACAAATAATTACNTTTGACTTTAGGAGAGTAACTCATATTTAACCTTTTCATCCAAAGAGGATCATTAATAATAAGCACCTATTGTGAAGTTAGTCCCTTAAAGAGTATGATTACGGTGATTACCCTATTAAACCGTCACTATTTGATGCATTAATTAGTTATGTCTCTTTTTCACTAGATATTAGTAACAGAGATGGATCTTGTGTAAAGATATGATATTTGTTGAGCCGGGACACATATAATTTGCAACAATACATACAGTATTATTGTGATCCAAAATATATACACTTATTTGTAGTCATATGCAAGAAAAATGACAGCTTGTTCTGTTAAGGTTAAAAGTTAACATATCTGCACTCCTGGTGCCCTGACTCTTAAATTAGATCTTTTGAACTGTAATGCGATTAAAACAGTATTAAATCTGTTACTATAGTCACGTCTTTTATGAGTTACGACTTAATTATGACCATCAATTGATCACTTGGCCTCTCATATAGCTACTAAGCGTGCATTCAATGAATAATCATTAGTCGTCACATGAATCATGTTTTTTTAAAAGATCTTTGTAAGACACACCTCATTTCCATCTTAAAGATCCTTATAAAATAATGGTATTATCTAAAATCTATAAGATAAAACAGTTTAATACTATTTCCATCTTAGAAAAACAAATAATTATAACTTACACTTACAAAAACTGACTAAAAAAACTTAAATCATGGAAAAAGCCCAACTTTGTGTTACTTTTTGGCGGGGTATGAGAAAAAGAAACGTTTGACAATACAACAAGATTATTCCATACATGATTCATGATTCGTGTGATGACAATTCCATACATTTTCATACATGATTCATGATTCATGTGATGACTGATGATGTGTGTCTTACAATATATGATCCTTAAGAAAAATATGATTCATGTGATGACTCTGTCACATTTTTCTCATTCGTTGACGGGTTTACTAAATCGTTGCATTCACACAACTAAGAAGATTGTGCAAGGTTTAAAACTTAGAACTTGGTGTTTACAATTTGCTGTTTGTGAAGATGACGGATCATAGTGAAAGAATTGTTAGAGAGCTCGCTTACTTTCAAGCAGATTAATTAGAGCTCTAGCTAGTTTACAACATATAATATATAACACAAAAACTTAAAAAAAACTTATGAATAGTAAAACATGGTCCATGAATGTATATATTGGTAATTTAGACTTATCATAGATATTACTTGGGTGCAACTATGTAAAACACTTTAATGATACGAGCAAGTACCCGTGCATAGCTGTGTTGGTTTATAGTTTTGATAAAATGTTTCACAGCGACTGATTTGAATCCTGATTATTGTCTAACTATATATAACATTTCTAATAAAAATATGTAAAATTTACAGGAAAGCGTGTGATCTAACCAAGAGGAAACTTGCTGAAGTTCAGAAAGCCTTAGACATGGATGCGATGGTACTAAACTTATACTCATCTGTCTTCCATCGGTTCTATTTCTGGTTTTCAAGTGCTATTCTGCTAATATTTTTTGTTATAAATCTGGTCAGATGGATGAAGGAGAAACACTTAACAAATCCTACAATTCAGAAAATCAAATAGGTATGGATATTGTGAGATTATAATCCCAGTATCAAAAGACGTGATCAAACAAAACAAAAAACTTGTTCAGGGACAAATCGTATTGATAAGTCCACATTTGGTGCAGTTCATTCCATTGGGTCAGATCTCACACGCACAAAGGACAGATCCGATGTGCATCAGAATGTTTCCAACAGTTGTGACCCCACAGTTTCTAAGTTGAGAGAGAATGGACACAGCACTCCCACAAGCAAGAACCAGGTTCTCATTTATAAGTTTCTTAGAACTTGAAAAATGACTGTTGTTATTATATATCTGTACTTAATATGTTTATTTATTGTAACTGTTAGCATCGTATTTTTATATTATGAAGTGTCGGTCATTAAAGTCGAATAATATGTAATAGGTTGCGTAAGAAAGTATTTCAAAGTTGTTTGTTCATGTTTATTAGAAAGTTAGAACTACAAGGGTTAAACTTATAAAGGCATGAAAGCTAACATGCCTAGCTCTTTATTAAGATTTGTAAACCTCATTTGTGAGGTGGTTGATCATTTGGCAATACACATAGTTCTTTATTTCACACACTTGATCCTCCCATCTCTCTCTCTCTCTACATCTCTCTTTCTCTCTCTAAGATTTGATGAAGAAGGTCGTGATTTAGGTTGTATACGGGTTCCTACAAGTGGTATCAATAGCGAAGGGATAGATTTAGGTTGGTTTAGATTAAGTTTTGATTGGTTTTTGGGTTGTTTGGTTTAGTTTGGCTCGTTAGACATGATTTCTAGTACTCGTGGGGTTTAAGTTTTAGTGTGGTAAAGGTTCATATTGCAATAGAATAGCTAATACTTAACCTTGGTACTCTTTTTGCAACAAAAAAAGGAAAAAAAAAAATAAAAAAAAAAATAAAAAATAAAAATTCATCAGTACGTTTTTTTTGGTATTTGCGAGTAAGGAGACTAGGGTTTCGGGAGTATCGTCATTTTTGGTGTATTTTGCGAGTATCATTTTTTGGTTCTTGCGAGTATCACTCTAATATTGCGAGTATCATACGTTAGTTAGCGAGTATCACTTTTTGGTTCTTGCGAGTATCACTCAATTATTGCGAGTATCACTCAATTATTGCGAGTATCAGCTTGTTTTCGGCGAGTATGCCTTCATGTTCCTTATCCATTGCGAGTAAGGATTTCTCTTAGCGAGTATCAAAACTAAACTCTGCCAATTTTTTTTCTATCTTGCGAGTATCACACATTTAGCGAGTATCAAAGTTCTACTTTTGCGAGTATGGGAAATAATATGAGTTGCGAGTAAGGAGTTTTACTTAGCGAGTATCAAATTTTTCTGCGAGTAAGACACGTTATTTGTTTTGCGAGTTTGGGGATTGGATTTTGCGAGTAAGAGAATCAAAACCAAATCTTAGTGAGTTTTTTGGCGGGAAAATTTGAGTAAAATTTATTTTTTACAGGTGATTAAACGTTCAATTTTTACGCGAGATTTAAATTTTGGTATAACGTTGAAAATTTTGACCAAAAATTCACATTTTTAGGCCAAAATTCAAATTTTTTCGGTAAAATTTGGCGTCAAAATTTTTAAAACTCAAATTTTTCGTGCAACCTTAGAATTGCATTCCATAGTGATTTTCAAATTTTGGGTATGAAAATTTTCAACTTCAATTTTTGGAGGGAAAAATACGAAATCACTAAAATAAACCAAACACGTTTTTCAAAGTTTCATCAAATCTAATCTACAACAACAACCTAAGTTCATCCTAAAGATCCAACGAACAACCTTTTCACACATAAGAATACAATGGAGAAGGAAATACAAATGAGAGAAAGAAAATCAATGTAAGCGTTTAATGTTCTCAAGTCACAGATTGTGAAGGTCATTTATACACCAGGGTATGAATCAAGGTTCGATAAGGCATTTGAATACTTCATAAGAGTTCGATTTCATAATTTCAAAGAGAAACTCATTCAAAACCTGGATCAACTTGAAAAGCTACTTAAAGAAGAAGAACTTCATCCGAGTAACTGCAAGGAAGCTTTTAAAGTGATTCAAACTCAACTTCAGAGTATCTTTCACCCTTGGATAATGCGCCAGTCAGAGTTTAACGATGCGTTTTACGAAAAATTTCGGGTAGGTTATAAGATCTTCATAACTACATGCATCGATAACATGGGTGAACTCGAAAAGATGCTTGACGCTGAGGAAGCTGAGCTCAATGAGATTGAGAAGCTGAAACGGGAAAGAGAGCAGATTGAAAATTATATGCAGTTAAAAGAAAGAGAGCAGACTGAAAGAGAGAGGCAGTTAAAGGAAACAGAGGTGATTGAAAGAGAGAAGCAATTAAAGGAAATAGAGGTGATTGAAAGAGAGAGGCAGTTAAAGGAAACAGAGGTGATTGAAAGAGTGATAGATAAAGATAATCAAACAGATGATGAAACGGTTAATGAGGGTAACTCATCAGATGCTAGTATGGTTTTCACGGGAAGTGATACATCTTCAGATCAGCAAATTGAAGACAGCAGTCCAAGGTATGATTCGGATGCTGATGGTTCACAACAGAATGAAGCTGTTTGGGACACCGAAGATGATCATATCAGACCTTCATCAGACACAGTGATATTGGCAACGGTACAACACTTAGATACTCATGATAGTGTTGATATATTTGCTAATATGTTTGTTCATGATCAGACACATCCTGCGCATCCTGAGTCTATTAGTGACATGTATATGGTGGAACAGAATGATAGTAATATCAATCTTGCTACGCCATATATGAATCCTAATGGAGGTGAGCCTGCCAGGATGGATCTACTTATGAACAAGATCGTGCCTTATTTGCTTCATTAATCAATAATTTCAAATATGAACTTGACAAGTGCAAAAACGACAATCGTGAAGCTAAGCAAGCGAATGTCGTTCTGGACAACGAGCTTGAGAGATTTAAGGAAATGGAAAAACGTTTTGAAAATGCAACCAAAAGAAATGCTGAATGTAGGACCTTGGATACAACTTATTTCACAACTAATCTTGCTTATTCTAGAGAGAGAGTAGAGAGAGAGAGAGTGGAGAACATCATGTAAAAGATAAGAACTATGTGTTTATTCAAATGATGAAGCTCAACCTTCAAATGAAGGCTTACAATACAATATAAAGCACTAGGAATATTAGTTTTAGGCTATTACATGTTTAGCCCTTGAACTTCCTAGTTTATGCTAACTTGAACATATAACTTTTGAAACGCTTTCTAACGCAACCTATTACATGATTTGAGACTTTAATGACCGACACTACATTTTATAAAAATACAAAGCTAACAATCTCCCCCTAAGTGTTGGTCATTGAAGGTTGCGTGACGTCTTCATCTTTGTCTTTAAACTTTAACATTCTTTGCCCTTGACGTCTTTAGAAAACATTTGATAAGTCATTGTTCAACGTTCATCGTTCTTTGTTCCTTCATGCTTTGTGATCTTTGTTTCATGACTTTTCTTTGTTCTTTGTTGTTGTGGTTGTTCATCTGCTTTTTGTCACTGCTTCGTCTTTGTAGGTTGATCGCCTTTCCAACATGCTCATACATCTTTAGTCTTTGCCATACGTACATTTGTTGTCGCTGTTCTTTCACTTTGATCTTTATCACTTAACTTAGTAGATTCTTCTTTTTGGCATAGAATCTTTCTTTGACTGTTGCTTTCCTTTGATCTTAGTGAGAGCTTTCCATTGACTTTGAGATGTATGTATGAGCATGTGGAAACTAGTGTGGTGGTGAAGTCCCTGCACGAAAGTGGTTAGTGATAAACAACCGGTACTTACAAGTGAGACACAGAATTTTTCACCCTCGCAATGGGATTACTCCTCCTGTTCCTCACTCTGGCCGTTCCCAATCGGATACCCTCGAGAGGGCTTTCACTGACGTACCGGAGTACCCCAACGATTAGGTGAGTCGATAGAGATCACCCTACGACTGTAGACGTTACCGGTACTTACAGGTTTGGAATTAGAATTTGTCAACAGCATAGTGTGAAGACTCCTTCTAACCCTTGCCATGGCCGTTCCTAACCGGATACTCCCTAAGGAGCTTACACAGGCATACATACGTACACCCACGGATAGGTGAGTCACTGGAGATCACCCCGCGACTAAAGACCATTTTCGTTCAATCATTCGAGAATTATCTAAGTAAATCCCTCATGAACGTTCTGACAGATTGCTAAGATCTGTGTAGGACTCAATTAGAATTTGTCAACAGCATAGTGTGAAGACTCCTTCTAACCCTTGCCATGGCCGTTCCTAACCGGATACTCCCTAAGGAGCTTACACAGGCATACATACGTACACCCACGGATAGGTGAGTCACTGGAGATCACCCCGCGACTGAAGACCGTTTCCGTTCAATCATTCGAGAATTATCTAAGTAAATCCCTCATGAACGTTCTGACAGATTGCTAAGATCTGTGTAGGACTCAAAAGTTTACATCTGGTGTCCATTGATGTAGAACAACCAGTGTAATAAAATCATGTGTTCCTATGAGATCTTATGATGAATCTCTTGGCTCTAGACTCAATAAGTGCACGTTTGGTTTCTTATGCGGAGATTGGGGCAGGGTCTCCTTATCATCCATCTCTAAGAGAAGGTAGATAATTTATGCTGGTTCCCCGTGAGAATGAAACAAGTATCTTTTGAGAGATACCCGAGTGGCTAGAAGGTTTAGTGCAGTGCGTCACTGGGTCCATGACAACTTGTCTTCAATACCGATGTTACTTATGTAACAATCAGTAGCAGATGAAGTGTACCCGGTGTCTGCCCTAAGGTTGAATCATATGGAGGGCTCATTTCTTTTCACCCTTTCTCATTTCATTTCTTTTTAATTCTTCAACCCCTTCTTTCCCTTTCATTCTTTACTCCTTCTTTTAATCATACCTAAGGACTTCTAATTCTATCTATTGGAATTGTCCTTGGGTAGATCCCTCCGGTTCTGGCGGATCATAGGACGGTTTTTTCCTAACCTTAGTCACCTTATATCACCATGACTATCCTATTGTTGCCATAAACCATTTGATTGAAAATCTCTCAAAGTGTTTATGATCATAAAACACATTTTTGTTAACACATTGAGAGTTTTGCACTTTTTAAATACTCCCCCTTCACATGTGCTCATGATAGTTTTAGATAAACTTACACATGCTGGGTAGANATCTATTGGAATTGTCCTTGGGTAGATCCCTCCGGTTCTGGCGGATCATAGGACGGTTTTTTCCTAACCTTAGTCACCTTATATCACCATGACTATCCTATTGTTGCCATAAACCATTTGATTGAAAATCTCTCAAAGTGTTTATGATCATAAAACACATTTTTGTTAACACATTGAGAGTTTTGCACTTTTTAAATACTCCCCCTTCACATGTGCTCATGATAGTTTTAGATAAACTTACACATGCTGGGTAGAGTTGGCACTTTTTGAATTGATTGACTTTAAGTGAACAAGACCGATTCGAGACACGTTTACATCACTAGTTAGACTAGTTTGAAATTATTACCCGTCCTGGTCAAGTCCAAAGAAAGTTTCTCGAATTGGTACATTCTACTTGGACAAATCCTTTTCGAGACACGTTTACGTCGCTAGTTAAAGAGATACATTATCATCTTTTAGGTGACAACTAGCTCTAATAACTAACTTGAAATTATTACCCGTCGAGGATAAGTCTTTTCGATTACTAACATTTTGTTTCGTCAATTCTTGGGTCAATTCTGAGTCTAGTATAAGACTTCTATATCTTTACTTACGAGCTCGAGATTCTGCCACAACTTTTGAACATTTTTGATCACATTTAATCACGTATTCTCCCCCTCAAAATAGCATACCGTGATATTTTTGATATCAACTGATTAAATAAAAACATTTGGAGAGAAAGACGGACTTTTTCACATGAAATTGGAACATTTTTCTTTTTGATTTTTATACTCCCCCTCAAAGAAATCGTATTGTTTAAACATAAAGTTTAAAATCAATTTTAAGGGTTTTAGAGGGAGTTTTTCCTTTGAAATACGAGTCGTGTACTGAAATGTACACAAGTCATTTTGTTTTTAGGATAAGTGCCTAAAGAGTTTTAAAACCTTTGATTGATTAAGCACTTTCCTTTCTTTTGAAGTCCGGGTTTCGTACTAAAGTATACGAAAGCCAGTGTTAAAAGAAATTTTGAGAAACGACATGTTTTAGAAAACATTGAAATGAACTCTCGCTCAAGCATATGTACATATCCGTGTCATTTTTGAAAGACATTTCTAGAAACGTACATAATATCGATTATACGAGAGACATGTCGTGAGAAGAATATTTTTGGATTTTTTGATTTTTATATTGTTTTTGTGTTTTTGAAATTTTCTATTTTTTTATTATGTTTTTGTTGGTTTTTCAAATTTTGTATTTTCTTTTTTTCAAAAATATTTACAGCGAAGCGGTTTTGAAAATGTTTTTCAAGAAGATTCGAGAAGACGTTCTAACTCCTCAGGGGTTAGGCTTCGCATGCCAATTCGTCGAACTAATTCTTCAAACCTTTCTTTTGGAAGGGCTTTAGTAAATAGATCGGCAAGTTGGTAATCCGTCTTCACGAAATGAATTTCAATTGTACCCTCTTCTACGTGCTCTTTTATGAAGTGGTAGCGGACTCTANATTGTTTAAACATAAAGTTTAAAATCAATTTTAAGGGTTTTAGAGGGAGTTTTTCCTTTGAAATACGAGTCGTGTACTGAAATGTACACAAGTCATTTTGTTTTTAGGATAAGTGCCTAAAGAGTTTTAAAACTTTGATTGATTAAGCACTTTCCTTTCTTTTGAAGTCCGGGTTTCGTACTAAAGTATACGAAAGCCAGTGTTAAAAGAAATTTTGAGAAACGACATGTTTTAGAAAACATTGAAATGAACTCTCGCTCAAGCATATGTACATATCCGTGTCATTTTTGAAAGACATTTCTAGAAACGTACATAATATCGATTATACGAGAGACATGTCGTGAGAAGAATATTTTTGGATTTTTTGATTTTTATATTGTTTTTGTGTTTTTGAAATTTTCTATTTTTTTATTTTGTTTTTGTTGGTTTTTCAAATTTTGTATTTTCTTTTATTCAAAAATATTTACAGCGAAGCGGTTTTGAAAATTTTTTTCAAGAAGATTCGAGAAGACGTTCTAACTCCTCAGGGGTTAGGCTTCGCATGCCAATTCGTCGAACTAATTCTTCAAACCTTTCTTTTGGAAGGGCTTTAGTAAATAGATCGGCAAGTTGGTAATCCGTCTTCACGAAATGAATTTCAACTGTACCCTCTTCTACGTACTCTTTTATGAAGTGGTAGCGGACTCTAATGTGCTTCGTCTTAGAATGATGCACGGGGTTGCACGAGATGGCTATGGCACTTTTCGAGTCACAATACATAGGTATGCGGTCGAAATGAAAACCATAATCTGTGAGCTGTGTCTGCATCCATAGAACTTGGGCACAACACGCAGATAGAGACACATATTCGGCTTCCGCGGTTGACAATGTAGTGCAATCCTGTTTCTTTGACGACCAGCTGACCAGTTTTTCACCCAAAAATTGTGCTCCTCTTGATGTACTTTTTGCTGTAACTTGATCACCTGCATGGTCGGCATCTGAAAATGCTGTTAGATTAAACCCCGAATCCTTCGGATACCAAAGTCCCATGTTAATGGTTCTTCGAAGATACCGAAAGATCCGTTTAACCTCTTTGAGGTGAAGTTCGGTAGGCTTTGCCTGAAACTGTGCTAAGAGACAAACAGCAAATTGAATATCTGGTCGACTAGCAGTTAAGTACATGAGAGAACCAATCATACTCCGAAATTTCTTCGGATCTATGGGTTTCCCGAATAAATCAGCACCAATTTTTGGTGAAGTGACCATTGGAGTACCAACTGAGTCACAATCTTCCATGCCATGTTTCTTTAAAATCTCAATTGTATATTTTACTTGATTGATAAAAATACCACTAGGGGACTGATGTACTTGTAAACCAAGAAAGAATTTTAGTTCCCCCATCATGGACATTTCAAATTTGCTTTTCATGAGATTTTCAAAATGTTTTGAAAGACTAGGATTGGTTGATCCAAAGATGATGTCATCGACATAAATTTGAACAATTAAGATGTCATCTTTGTGTTTTTTAGTGAACAAAGTTTTATCAACTGTTCCTTGTTTTTCAACAAGAAAGAAGACAGTTCGTCACACCACGCCCTTGGAGCCTGTTTCAAACCATAAATGGCTTTCTTAAGCCTGTAGACGTAGTCTGGATGTTCTTTGTCGATGAATCCCTCTGGCTGACTCACATACACTTCTTCTTTCAGAGTTCCATTCAAGAAAGCTGTTTTGATGTCCATCTAATAGACTGTGATGTTTTTGTGAGCTGCATAGGCTAAGAAAATCCTGACTGCTTCAAGTCTAGCAACGGGCGCGGATGATTCTTCGAAATCTATCCCTTCTTCTTGCGGATATCCTTTAGCCACGAGACGAGCTTTTGTTGCGGATTACAGTCATTTCTTCATCCAATTTGTTCTTCCACAACCATTTGAGATCAAGAACACGTGTCTCAAGTGGTCTGGGTACAAGTTCCCAACTATCGTGTAAATTGTATGAAAGAATTTCATCCTGCATAGCTTCAATCCAAGGGTATTCTGCCATTGCCTCTCGAATGTTCTTAGGTTCTTTCAAACTTAAAGCACAGATGTAGATACATAATTCGAGATCGGTGGCAAGTTGTCTCCTCGTCTTAACTGGCCTGGATGGTTCACCAATGACATGTTCGATTGGATGGTCTTTAGTCCATTTGAGTGTAGAAGGGTACCTTGAATTCAACATATGCGTGTTAGATGGTTCATGTAACCTCGAAGAAGATGATTCAGATTCAGAAGCAAACGGGTTTTCAAAAACTTCTTCTTCTTCGTCTAACGTAGCATTTTGTTGTGAAGATTCTCCTTGAAAAGTTGAATTTTGGTTTTGCTCATCAACTCTTGGTAGAACAATTTCAATCACTGGAGATGCTGGAGTAGATGTTGATGATGATGTTGAGGGAGT
Organism: Artemisia annua; assembly: GCA_014162995.1. Lineage (NCBI taxonomy): Eukaryota > Viridiplantae > Streptophyta > Magnoliopsida > Asterales > Asteraceae > Artemisia > Artemisia annua. The sequence continues at coordinate 79,755 of LBNU01034610.1, forward strand.
TGGTGCTTGAGTTTCGATGGTTGTAGATGCATCTTGTGTTTGTTGTGGTGGTGGTTGTTGATGTTGAGCGGGTGCAGCAGAATGATTTGAAGATGCATTTGTCGAAGTTCCACCATAGTATTCATCAAACATTAACTCGAAGAAATTTTCCAGTTCTTGATTTGTCGGTTTATCTGGTATAGTTGACTGAGCTCCATTCGGTACGAGTCCTGAACTGATATGTCCAGAAGTCTTTCGGTTAGGTTCAGGTCCTAATCCGGAATGATTAGAAGCCATTGGATTAAGCGCGGGTTATAGAGTGAGTCTGTCAGAAGCCATTTGTGAAATCTCGTCAACTTTCACATTCATCGTCTCCATTATCCTCTTAGTTCTTCTAACATACACCCTGAATGCCCTTGAATTTTCTGAGTAACCAATGAAGATTCCAATATCACCTTTAGCCTTCAATTTAACAAGATCTTCTCTGTCGTTCGTCGGATAATACAAAGCGCCAAACACGTGAAGATAAGAGATATCTGGTTTTCGACCATTCACAAGCTCATAAGGTGTTTTGTTGAATCTGGGATGTATTAATGATCGGTTTTGAGTGAAACATGCAGTAGCGACAGCATCAGCCCATAAGAATAGCGGTGCACTAGAATAAATCAGCATAGTACGAGCAGCTTCCACAAGAGTTCTATTTCTTCTTTCGACTACCCCGTTCTGTTGTGGAGTTCTAACTGCTGATGTCTGATGTGTAATTCCAACATCTTCAAAATAGGATCTTAACTCCTGATTTGTGAATTCTGTGCCGTTGTCTGTTCTTACAATCCTTACTGGAGCTTTAAGTAGAACTTGAATACGCTTCAGAAAGGTGATGATGGTGCTAGGTGCTTCATCTTTTGATCTCAAAAACTTCACCCATGTATATCTTGAATAATCATCGACGATAACAAGAATATACATCTTCC
>LBNU01034610.1:98902-109490 GCA_014162995.1 Artemisia annua
TAAATCAAGAAAGAAATTGGGATTTGGAAGTTTTTAGCTCATTGAAAAATAAGCTCAAAGTTGCACCTTTGCCCTGTTAACTCACCTGTACCACCAGTTTGACCCAGTTTCCTTTGGCCCATATCTTGTTCACTAATTGACCATTTTGCTTGATAAATGGTGATTTGGAAAGCCACTTAGGTTATCTTTTTAGTTGTATTCTTAGTTTGCTTTTCAGTGCTTATTTGGTTTGCTTATTTTACACCTATAATTTGCTCCTTAGCCACTGTACCTGATTATGCATCTGTGTATGCCATGAGCTTGTTGATTTCATGATCCTATGTGATTATTGTCTTTTGAATGATTGTCATAGCTTGTTAGGAGTGCCTGAGTTAATATTTGTTTGTGTTTTCTTGTGACTTGTTCTTTTGAGCTTATTTAGCACTTGGCTTTTTGCTCATTATGCACTGAAGTAACTCAGTTGACTAAGCCAACTTCACAAGCTTCTAGTTTGTTTATTATTGTACCATACCCTAAGATTATTGTTGTTTTGAGAAGCCTTCTTGGCTAGCTTGTTATGCTTGAGCTTATTCTCCCCTTTCAAGCTTATAGGTCAGCTTATTTGATGCTCATAAGTTCTCACAAGTGATCCCTCTACACTGACTCATCAGTGTAGAAGGCCAACTTCACAAGCTCTTGTAGAGCTTAATTGTGGGGCTTTCTCTGAGATCATTGGGTTTTTGAAAAGCTCATACAGCTAGCTTCTCATAACCTAGCTTTTTTTGAGCTTTTGAGCCTTTTCCCTAAGCTTATTTGGCCTGCAAACCAGCTTGCAGACCTGCTTGGTTGGCACTTGGTTTTGGAATTGCTTATTCTTGCTCATGGCCTATTCAGTGAGCTTTGGTAGTTGTTTTAGCTTATTTTGAGTCCATCTATCTTGTTTTCAACTTATTTGTCCATTGGTCTTCAGCTTATAGCTTTTGGGATGGCTTTTTCAAGCTAGAATCTCCTTTTAAGCTTAAAACATTAAGCTGTTAAGCCATTAAGCTTGCATTAAGCTCATTTTCAAGTTCCATAAAGTTTGTTTTCACAAAAGTTCCATAATTTCAGTAGTTTAGTAGATTTGTAAAAGAAAAATCCAAAAATCATCATTTTAATTTTTAGTGATAGCTTCTATTTAATAGGATTTATCTTTTTAATTTATCTTCTGATTTTTTTTATTAAGTACTTAGTGGTTTTCATATTTTTCCTAGGTTCCTGGCATCACATAGTATTTGTATAAAACTTTTCATAATTTTATCTTTTCATTTGGTAATTTTAGTAATTAAAAGTAGTTTAATTAGTTTTAAGTAAAAAAATCAAAAATAAAATCATTTAGTGTATAATTCTAATCTCTAGCATCTTTCTATATTTTTTCTAGCTTATATTAATTAAATAATATTTTTAGAAAATATTTCCTTAATTAATACTGTTCATTTGCTATTATTCTTAATTAAATTCGTTTAATTAGCTTTTAACTAATAATTAAGTAAATTAAATCTAAAATAGTTTATTCATAAAGTTTAGGAACTTTTTATAATTTTTTAGGACTCCTGTAATTGTTAAGTAGTTTTATAAAAAGTTTGGTAATTATCTAAATTAGTTTAGTATTTATTTTAATTTAAATTAGTTTAATTAGTAGTTAGTAATTAATTAATATTAAATAATTAAAAAGTCAAAAAAATATTTTTCTTTTTCTTAAAATTTTCTTTTGTCATTAGAATTGTAAAAAAGTAATTTTCACATTTGTAGGACTTTATTTGCTCCCGTTTCACTTTTTATTTTTCGCGCTTGCGTTTATTTTAAATTCAAACGCGCAGTTTTAGATTTAACTCACGTTTTTAGGTTATCTGATTATCAGTAATTGTTCATATAGTGTTTTTAAGCTATTCTCAATCATAATCTATTAGTGTCATCATAATAATCAAAATCCTGATCTTTCTGTTAAATCACCCGATCACAAGCACGTTTAAATACCATTCACACCTCGTCGGGACATAACGACCCGGGGATATTCTATACTCCTTGGTTTAGTATTGGCTCAATAGTCTGACTTTGTTGACCAATATCCTTGGTCGATATAAGTTGACCGTTTGAGGCCAATCATGAGTGTTATGATTAATTACTTGGTCGGTTGGTGCAAAAACCGTGCGCGCGTGAGCTAAAATGCAATTTATGCGCGTTTATTGTGAGACTTGCAAAATAAAATGCCAAGACATATAAAATAACTCTATTAGAGTCGTAATGTAGTAATTTAATGTAGACCATGCCCGGTCTAGTGTTGTTAAGCGTTAAGAGTAGTCGCGGTACCTTAGTTTGGCGTTTTTGAGAAAGATGTGAAAAATACATTTTTGTGAATGTTTTTATAAAAATAAAAATAAAAACAAAGTTATTGACTCCGAAAAAAAAATAATCATTTGACTTAAGTTATTACTAATGTAGTATTTGTACGCGTGCGGTGTCGTTTGCACGAAATGTGAGTTACGTCAGATAATTAGCTGACGAAATCATTCGTAGTTGTAAAAAAAAAATTTACCATGAAAATGGTTAATTAGACTTTCATAATAAATTACTTCATGTTTAGCGATAACTAATGACTAGGTAAATTACGGGGTATTACAGTATACTTGCTCGTATGCGTTGTCTTTATAATTGGTAAAAAGGTGTTTTATAAATTTAAAATTTGAGTTAAAATTGAGTAGTATTATAATCTAGTACTCCACACACGCATCAAGTTTTTGGCGCCGCTGCCGGGGACTTTATTTAGCTTATTTAGTTTAGTTTAGATTAGTTGTAAATATTTAGTTTAATATTTGTTCTTGTTCTTGTCTTGTTTTAAGTGTTTGTTTGGTTTATAGTTTAGTTTCTTGTTTGATTCGATCCGTTTCTTGAATTATTTGATGTTAGATATTGTTTTGTTTATAGTTTAGTAAGTAATTTGTGTTACTTTATTGTTATGATCATTTTCTTGTTATGTGTTTTCTTTTATTAAATAAAAGAATAAAAAAATCAAGAAAGTTTGCTGTGAACCTACAGGTTCAAACAATAAAATCGTCTCGGTAAATTTAAAATTGGTCCCAACCGACCTATTGGGAATCCGGTCCTAGAAATGCTGTTCTTTATTAAAAAAAAAAGAAAAAAAATTGTTGGCCGACCAGCCGGTTCAAACCCGGACCGGCCCGGTCCAACCTCTCGTTAAAATTTGGCACAATTCCAAACCGGCCGGTTTGAAAACCGGTCCGGCCACAACTGTTAATATATATATATATATATATATATATATATATATATATATATATATATATATACATATATATATACATATATATATATATATATATATATATATATGTTTTGAATTTTTCTTTGTAAAAGTTTATTTTCCTTGTTCATTTATTTTGGTAGGATAGTTTATTAGTTTTAGTTTTGATTTTCTTTTTAGAATTTATAGATTTTATTTCACTAACCCCTAACGTTTATTTGGATTTGTTTTTGAATATATTTTTTTTAGTATTTGTTAGTAATGGATTCGCCTAGTGAAGTGTCGGCTTACTTGGATAACTTGGAGAATGAATTGATGGAAGTTGGAGATGTTGTGGTTAGGATGGAAGAAATGATTGACAAGGAGAAGTGTGAATTGATAAGGACAGGAAAAGATGTGGAGCTCATGGAAAGTGAACTGGAAAAGCCTCGAGTGATAACTTTTACTCGAGCTAAGCTAAGAGAATACGATGAACCAGGAATGAGGTATTCTACACCTTGTGGAATAGAAGGTCTTGGAGCATGGGATGCGGAATGTAACCTTGGGCAACATGATAGCTATGTGAACTTTGATTTCTATGAAAAGTTTGGAAATGGGAAGTATGAAGTTGATAAGTACAATAGGAGGATTGCTAGAGATGTTAAGATTGATATTAATGGGTACACTTTTACCATGGATTTGGTTGTGGAAGATTATGTGGAAACAACGGACCCTTCCGTTGTATTTGGAAGGAATTTCTTAATTGCTACCAAATGTACTATTGATTTTGGCTTGGGAGAAATGCAAGTAAAAGTTGGTGAATTGCAAGATGACAAGGATGTTGATTGGCTTCTTGAGCAAATGATTGACGTTTGTGATGAAGATGGTAACATAGAAAGCACAAAGATGGAGAAGATGGGGAAAGCTTCTCGTCTAAAACAAAAATTTCCACCATTCAAAGGTCTAATACCCGAACCGTCATCATTACCACACCCCACTCAACTACTCAAGGGAGAAAGTTCTTCCAAACCAACACCCTCACTCAAAGAACCACCACTACCAAAAGAAACCATAGATGAAGCCAAATGTGTGGAGGAAATCACTACAAAGTTTAAGGAGCTACTTCATGAAAAACCAATACTTCATGTTTTGGAACACTATGCCCACTATAGGAAACTCCTTGATGAAATTTCGGTTGAAAAGATGAAGTTGGATAAGAAGAGCATAGTTGAAGAAGAAGAGGAAGAGAAGGTTAAGGAGAAAGGATTGCCTAAAAAGAAAGAAGATTCGGGGAACTACTTCATCCCACTAAAAGTGAATGGAAATACCGCAATCAATGCTTTGGCGGATACGGGAGCCAGTGTTAGTATCATGCCATACAAACTCTACAAACTTTTGGAGTTGGGTAGGGTATGTCCTTCAAATGATGTGTTACTTATGGCGGATAACACCATGACGAGAGCTTATGGAAAAGTTAAGAACGTTAGACTTCAAATAGGTTTCCAAACCTATTTGTGTGACTTTTTGATCTTACATGTGTCGATTGACAAAGAGATGCCCATGTTAGTGGGGCGTCCATTTTTGAGCACGTGTGGTGCTATTATTGATAATGGGAAAGGCACTATGGAAATTGATGATGGGGTCGCAAGAAGGATTTATCATGCGAAGAAGAGAAACAAGATATTGGCCGATGAAGGATCGGATGATGAGGATTGGCTTGACATGTTTGATATTGGGCATGATAGCGAAGTTAATCCAAAGTATGGGTTTACCGCACCTTCTTTTGAGCATATCAAGGATGACATGGAAAGAGTGTAAAACCCAAAATTTTTGAACACGTAAAATACTCAAAATACCCTTTGATCTTAAACTTATAAAAGACATTTAATTATTTAAGATATTACATTATATGATAACCTAAGTATGTAAAACTATAATACGTGAGCATAATACGTTTATATGATTCGNGTTTTACAGCATGTTAAAATTTGAAGAACTTTAGGCATATATATCAACACTCTTTATAAAAAATGCAGCTACTATTTATAGCAGACTTCCTTAACACATCATCTCGATTAACAGATAAAATCTTATCTTAAAACGCAATTTTTCTATTTACTAATCCATCTATCCACATCTTACGTGTTTGCCCACGGACTTTTGTTAAGCTTAACCATTGACTTCCATTAGCTGGCATTTGGCAAATGTGTTTATTCTAATCTTTAAAAGGAAAACCTTCCTACACTAAGATTTGTGAAACATCGAGACATACAAATTGCGCAAAATTAAAAATGAAGTGGATCAAGTCCAAAAGATCAAACATGAACAAAATCAAAGATACAACTATTATTAAATTCATCAACTCCAATTTAGGTGTAAAACCCAAAATTTTTGAACACGTAAAATACCCTTTGATCTTAAACTTATAAAAGACATTTAATTATTTAAGATATTACATTAATATATGATAACCTAAGTATGTAAAACTATAATACGTGAGCAGAATACGTTTATATGATTCGTGACCTTATGATAACTTACACTAAAATAAATTTTACACATCACACGTTTACATAGTTCTTGTAGCCGAATTATGTTATGGTCACAAATGAATAAGAGCTTGTAAAGTGACTAGATTAATGTTTGACTTGGTTCCCTTTATTCACTCCTTAATTTCGGCAACCTCTTTCTTTTGAAAACCCCTCACACGATTTGATTTAATACCGAATATTTACTTCCCCTATATCATTTATTTGCACCCTATATCTCATCATAAAACAAAACAGAAAAACATATTTCTTTCAAACAACAAGTGACGGCATAAAAGTTTTCTCCCATTCTTTTTTCGGTTCAGAAGGTGGAGCAATGAGGTTCGATAGATAGTATTTTGATGTGGTACGAAGGTGTTGGCCGTGAGTACATATTTCCGTTCGAAGGTTGTGATTGTCGGATTTTAAATTCTGGTTTGAGGGTGTGGCTTGCTTGTGTTCGACTTGAGCTCGGACTAGTATCCGATCCTGTTCTTGTTTTCTTTCTGTGTCACGATTCGAGGGTAACGTTTTCCAAGCATGTTAGATTACCTCTTTAATTGTTTTTTCTTCCTTTTTTTGATCGTGTGTATGTCTCCATAATCGGCTAATGAATCACATGTTTTACTCGAATTAAGGCTCACACAAAATTATAAGAATCACATATAATAACGAATAGAAAACTTGTATAATCGACTATAAACAATTGGATGAGTGTGTGTTCGACTTGTTGACACGTTTATGGCTTGACAAAAGTGATTAATTAGAAGGAGCATGCATGTACGTGAATATTGGAATTTATAAAGATGTGATTTTACGTAAATGGTAGGGCATGGTAATTATTGTGTGACGTGGGGTAATGGTGATAGCACAAGAGTAAATTATGTGTGTGCATGCATGGGAAATCTTGTGAGTGTGTGGGTACTATTCGGATAAAAAGAGTAGAAGGTTAGATTTATTTTGTTTTCGTGATGTCAAGATCTGCAGGTCAGGTTAAGTTGTCTAACGATGTGATTTTGTGTCGAACGTAAAGGTTATAAAACTTGCCCCATAATTCTGAACTAAAGATATAAAGGGTGCATACGTGTGTCAAATGGTGTTAGCATACATGTGGGTGTTTTAGAAGGGTTGCAAAAAGGTTTATTTCATGAGTTGGTCTCGTGGTGATTGTTGTCAAAAAGGTATGCTTGTGTGTGAGTTTTGGTGTCATCTCTAAAATCTGTTTATAAAGATGTATTTTGAAGACGAGAAAGGTGCGAGTTGGTACATGAGTCATGTGATTATGCATGTTATAATAATATATTTTGGCCGTCGCGGTATAACATTAATGTCTAGAATACGTTAATAATTATGAGCGACGGGGTATAAATTATCGTCTTAATATAAAATTAGAGTACAAACTTTAAAATAATTTATTTGACATTTTTTATGTTAAATTTTGATAATTTACATTTATGACCTTAAACTTTACTAAATTAGCGAGATTAACCCTAAACCATTATAATGGTCATTTTAACCTTTAAATATTAAATTACCATTTCGGGAAACTTACTGGATATGGAAACATACTAATGCAAGAAACCTGTTAAAATTGAAAGTTACTAAAAATGGAAAGCCGACTAAAATGAGCAATCCGATTTAGAATAAGTATTAATAATAAGCCGATCATTAATTCGTGTAGATTCGTTGAAGAAGGAGTGACTTTCGATCCTTATGTATTTTGATGTGTTTTGCACTTGCGGTTTAAGGTACAGATATTCTGACCTTATCTCTTAAGGTTTCTCATGACTCGTTCACATCTGTTTGATATTAGCTTTTATTATGATGCCTTTGATCTGAGCCTTCTTATTATGGCTTTCTTATATGATCCATTCGATAACCTTTTGTGACCTCAATCTTTGAACCTTTGTGAGACCTTGGATATTCTTTGGGATATTATAATGGGAGGTGAAATCTCTTTTCTTAATTATGACATGGGAACATTTGAAGGAGTAACTATTTTACAACGACACTTTCAATATGATTGTAAGACCACTTTTATATGAGATTTTATAATTGCATAAATACACTTTTGAAGAATATCTTACGAAAACCTTTATTAAAGATCACGTTTACAAATGTCATATTTTGGAAGATCTTTCTAAATGAACCCTTGTTATAAACATTTTTAAATGAGATTGTACTATGAATCTTTTAAATACATGATGGGAACCTACTAAATCAATCTTTTGTTTTAAACTCTCATTATGACCCTTTTTATTTTGAACTATGGGACTTTGGGAATTGGAATAATGAACCCTGTGGATTGGAACCTTGACTTTGACCTCTCCACCTTGACTCGTTTGATACTACATCCTTGGCTGATTCCTTGATATTGATCCTGTAACACCCCCAACTCAAATATGGCAGCTATCGTGCTGGGGGTATTACGAAAATAGAAACCAGGCACACATTTTTATAGTAAGACGATCACAACTCGGGACGTTCTGAATGTGACAAAACATATCATTCGATTTACAAACCGTTTAGAGACAAGTATCTTTTATCAAGCTTGCAGCGTGAAAAGTAATAGATTGCAGGGATAAATAAACAAAGTGTAGCAGCGGAAAAAGTTAAGACACAAAAGGTTTTACGACAATACATGCAAAGATAGGGTAGTAAGTAGTTAAGCTGCCAGGACAGAAACGACCCTCCAGCCTGTAGCCACTCCTCCACGCCAAATTATCATCATGCAAGCCTAAAATATCATTACCTGAAAATAATGCTTAAAATCAGACACGAAGGTTGAGTTGTAATCTCAATTAGGTTTAATATAATACTGTTGATGCACAAGGGTTAATCATAAGGATATTAGCACATATAGCAATATGGGGTATAATCAGATACAACCAATGTATAGGGCTCCCTGTGCACTATTAACATTGTTGAGATGCTAAGGCTCATGACACGCAAACGTAACCACATCATAATATCAATATAACCGCGAATAATTCATCGTATAACATGCACAACTCAAGTCGAGCACCTTGCCATTTACTCACGATGAATATAGCTATCACCACAATTGCCTATCTAGCAAAAGGAGTGGAGGTCAATTCCTATAGCGCTAGTTATTCCCGTATTATCGCGTTCACTCGCAAGTGATTCATGGGGTTCAGATCTGAGGGTCTGTGCAGTAGGCAAGGCGGAGCACTTAGCACATCGTCAGGAAAGCATCCAATCAGGAAAGCATACCAAAAACTACTTGTGTTAAAAACATTTAAAGCATGTATTCATCCCCATGGGTTTATAAACATTTAAAAGATTAAAAAAGCTGGGGCTATGCAAATCACACCTTAAAACAGCATGGTACGAGATATATATGCAACCAAACAAATACGCCACAGCAGACAATCCTCAGCACACTAATCATATAAATATATAACTCAGCAATAGTACTCAGAATCCTTTAATAGTTAATGCTTGAATGATAGTTTTATAAAAAGGATGGATGGCGTTTGAAGAAAACATTCCAAAAGTAGTCTCGTGTGAAAAGAAAGATAAGAAAAGAACAAGTCGGAACCTTAAACATATGAGAAAAAGACAAAGACTCGATAGAATACCGTCAAAGATAAGGAAGAACAGAAAAGAATAAAAGACACGAATAGTAAAGGAATACAATTCCTAAATAGTCCGTATACCCTTCCCAATAATATATTAAGATTATTATTGAGAGTATAGTAAGATAATAATTAAATTTTAGTAAATTTTCGGCATTACCTGCCCATTATAAAGCATTTCCCGCAGTCATCGACTCTTTTAAATATCAATACGTTTAATAATTAATATAAGTGTAGATATTCAATATGATGGATATATCATTCACGGTTGTCCATTAGTGTGTTCAGTGGTTTATCGACATCTCGTATAGTTCGAGTCTCAGGTCACTGTTAAAGATCTTAAGGGCCAACGTACCCTACCGATCTCGTTGTACAAAGGTCATAAGTACAATAACCATAGCCCGCAAATTCCAATACAGTCCAATAACAAGTTCACAAGTCATAATATAAGTCATCAAACGCGTATATCAATATCCAGTCGAGTCCCAATAAGATAGGGTCAACTAGTTTGCATTGAAAAATTTCGAGATCAATGACATGATATGTTCATTCAATCAAGTTATATATTTATTTGTGATTCCCATCTAATACACTATACTAATAAATTAAGGTCTCAGTTGCAAAAGACTAAATTACAATTAATCGAAATAAATATTTCATCGTTTATTTACTGTGGCAGACCCTCTCAACTAACCATCTATTTATAGAATTACGGTATTCTAATTCTCATAATATACATATAACTTCATCATGTCCAATCATTATATATATATAATTCAATCTAAGATAATATGAGTTAAGTTGTTTTGAGATGTATATTAATAAAAATGTCTTAATTAATGTAACATATAGTTAATTAGAATAAACCCAAAATATATAAATTAATATAATACCAAATACAATCTTTGATCGTATATTTAGTCTATAACTGAATATAACTGTATTATAAATAACTATGTCTCAGAGACATAAACCGTGCTAACCGCATAAGAAAAATGGCAATAAATCCACGACATTCCAATAAGAAACACCTACAAACAAGATTACACCCATCCCCGTTCCCTCATAACTCAATAAAATATCCCAAAGAAGAAAACCTGTATTCCCTAACCTAGAATCGACTCAACTAAGTAGTCCTCATAACCACAAAGTTCAGATAAGATCCACATAAATTCACTAGTATTCCAGTTTCATCCCAAAAA
>LBNU01034610.1:113140-133205 GCA_014162995.1 Artemisia annua
AGATAAATGGTGCAAACAAATTTAAATAAATATACAAATTAAAATATATAAACACGATAACAAAACAATATAAAAGGAAAATGAAATAACTGACCGAGAGTCGAGGAATGATATGCGCCTTCCTTTCCTCTTCGATCTTGTACCAGGACTCGTAACACAGCGGTAACTCCCTACTCACCACAGAAGTTACTGAACCACTTAGCGTTGTCGCCGACATGAATGAATGTCCCCTGATCATTATAGTCAAACTCAATAGGCTGCGGGCCAAAATCATGCACGGCATTCTTCAGGGCTACGTTCTTGGTGGCTCTACGCACACCCGTCCTGCCGCCGCCACCCATCCCTCCAGTGGCCCTACCCCTGCCCCTGCCCCTTCGGGCGCCAGTTCCTACAAATTGAAGTCAGTGAAAACACGTTATAAAATAACAAGTAACCAAATACAAATGATCAAGTTTAAGTTTCTTTTAAAATAATCCGAAAATTCTTACCTGCGTAATGACTGCTCCCAAGATTGCGCGGGGGAGGTGGCGGGTCACCTGCACCGTCACCACCGTGACCGCATGCGACTGCTGTCATCTGTAAAAGTACAAGTTGAATAACATATAGAAATTCATGAACAAATTAACATAAGCATGCACACATTCAGATACATCTACATAATCAAATAAATATACAAAATTAAACAATCCGTAACAATTTCATTCAAATAAGTGTCGTTTTACAAAGTACAATTTAAAGATCAATCTGCTTCATCATAATCACTATCATAAACAGCATTAGTCGCAACTTCAACTTCATCATCAGAATTGTTTGCGACTTCATTGTCAGAATCTGTTAAATCATAAGGATCGTCGTCTTCATCATCAACAAAATCATCGACGTCATCAACCTGAATGATTGGTGGTGGTGCCTCAACTAACGTTGAATGACCATCGATATTCAAGGTTTGAAATTGCAAATCATTCAAATTAGCAGATAGCGCGAGATCAGATGAGTTGTTGACATGTATCACATCATCATCGTTTTCCACCACGATGACATCCCAGGTTGTGTTGTGATTCACATCTTGGACGACCTTCCAATCCCCTGGTCGTCTGGCAGGATCTTCAAGGTATAAGACTTGTTTTGCTTGTGTTGCGAGAATGTAAGGTTGATCTTCAAACGCTGTGCTACATGCCCAAATTTGTGTCATGTTGTTTCTAGTGTTATAACGTTCGACTCTACCTCTTTTTTCTAAGTGGAACCACTTAACTCGAAACAACACAACTTTGAACTGGGTATAAGCAAACTCCGGAATTTCTTCTAACAGACCATAATACATTTCTCCTTTCTTCTCACCAGGTAAACAAATTCCGCTGTTCTGAGTTGTACGCTTTATATCGCGGCTATGTACGACAAACTTCACGCCGTTGAATACGCAAGAGTTGATTGAGATTGGGGTCGGTGATGGTCCACAAGCTAAAGCGAATAAGTCGGGAGTACAAGTTGGGTCTTTGTCTACATAAAGCTTACAGATCTATGAAAAAAGATAAGAATAGATAGAGATGATTAATAGTCGTTGTTTATATATACATGGAAATACATGCAATAAGTTTACCTTCATGGCAAACCAGTCAGCAAATTCTTTTGACATGTCGCTATCAGGAAATTCCCTGAAAATGTTCATGATATTAGAATAAATCGAAAAGATAGTTTGGGAAAAAGACATTTTAAAATAAAAACACGTACCTCTCGAACTCGTTCATGTACGCGTCGATCTCAGGACTGTTGTGAAGTACATACCATATCACTTTCTTCATTTCTTGAAGATCTTTCCGAATAATTGTCTGTTTACCAGACTTTTTACATAGTGATTGGAACACTTGGAAATCACTTTTTGGGCGAGGACAGTCCTGAGATGTAGTGGGACGATTAAATTTAGTCCCAATTTCACCCCGAAAATAACGAGAACAAAAATTTAATGCTTCGTCTGCAACATAACCCTCCGCTATTGAACCTTCCGGCTTAGCTTTATTTCGTACATAGTTTTTTAGCTTCTTCATGTATCTTTCAAATGGATACATCCACCGGAATGAAACAGGCCCGCCTTCAAGAGCCTCTTCAGGTAAATGCATAACCAAGTGAATCATAATGTCGAAAAAAGTAGGAGGATATATTTGCTCGAGATTGCACAAAATATTGATCAACTGGTCTTTAGCTTTAACCATGTCATTCACCATCAAAGTTCGGGCGCAAATTTGCTTAAAGAATGAACAAAGCTCGATTAATGGTGCATAAGTCTGTGCGTCCAAGTAGTGCTGAAGTCTATAAGGAAGTAACCGTTGCATCATTATATGACAGTCATGCGACTTCATGCCCGTTATATTGTTATCATCTTTGGTCACTTTCGACTTGAACTTGGATCCGAACCCATCTGGCAGTTTAATTGTTTTGATGTATTGACAGAACAGTTTCTTTTATCGGGTGTGAGGGAGTACTTAGCATGAGGCTTCGAGCACTTTCCGTTTTGTTTGTTTCCGAGCCACAACTCCTGTCGAATGCCCAAAGCTTGCAAGTCTTGTCTTGCCTTGGCAGTGTCCTTAGATTTCTCATTCATTAACAAAGTGTTCAAGATACTCTCCAACACATTTTTTTCGAGGACATATAAATTGTGTTGTAGAGAAAGAGAAGACCAATATGGAAGCTCGTAGAAAATAGATCGTTTAGTCCAGTTCAGTTCGGTTTCAGTATTACGTTTTATCTTCACACCCCCATAATCTGGATGTTTCCCCGGCAAACGTGTGGGCAATATTGCAAGTTGAGTCAAGATATCAGTCGGCCTATCTTTTTTTAGGAGGATCTCTAGTATTAGGTGCACCATTGAATGTAGTACAGTCCTTCCTCCATTTATGGTTTTTTTAAGAATCTTCTATAGCCAACATAAGCTGTTTTGCTTATCACACGCGTACCCGGAGTGTCTACTTTGCATGTAGGGCATGCGTAGTAACCTTGCCCACTCCAACCAGACAAACTACTACGAGCAGGAAAATCATTGATGGTCCATAAAAGCATCGCTCTCATGTTGAATTCTTTGCCTGTAACAGCGTCCATAGTCAGGACACCTGGTTTTTCCCATAATTCCTGAAGGTCATCAATCAAAGGCTTTAAGTAAACATCAATGTCCTTCGCCGGTGATTTAGGGCCAGGAATCAACAACGTCAGCATCAAAGAAGTCTCTTTCATGCATAACCACGGAGGCAAGTTGTATGTTGTTAAGATAACAGGCCACATGCTGTATGATTGACTAAGGTTGCCGAACGATTGAAACCATCAGCCGCCAACCCTAATCGGACGTTTCTTGGTTCTTTAACAAATTCCATTTTATCACCGCTGTCAAACTTCTGCCATGCTTTACCATCAACCGGGTGTTGCATTTTACCATTTTCTGTAGACTTTCGAGTGGCATGCCAAGTCATATGTTTTGCGGTGTGAATAGACTTGTACAAACGTTGTAGTCTAGGAATGATAGGAAAGTAACGCAACACCTTGTTAGAAACTTTCTTCCCCGTTGTGTTGTTGTCTTTCCATCTACAAGTTTTACAGACCGGACAATACTCCAAATCTTCGGCATTTTTACCCCGATATAAAAAGCAATTATTTTCACAAGCATGTATCGACTCATACCCTAAACCGATCTTTTTAAATGTCTTTTTTATAGCATAGTATGACGGTGGGAGATTGTAACCTAACCTGGGAGGAAATACCTCCTGGAGAAATTTTAGCGTATCGTTAAATGAAGTATCACTCCATTTACCACTAACCTTGAGATGCGTAAACTTTGACATAAAATCCAAGGTGGTCATAAAGTCACAACCTGGGTAAAGAGGCTGGTTGGAACTGGCAAGTAACTCTTCAAACGCGTTACGTACAGGAGGTGTCGTTGCTTGAGTCTGCTCGTTACTTGTCTCGCCAATATTTTGAGGAGTTGGTTCATTTTGTTCATTATTCGGAGGAATATCAAAAATATCATTAAGGCACGCACCCATGTCACTCACCTTACATTGTGTTGTGTTACTTTCTAATGGTACAGGATTCGGTTCACCGTGAAGGCGCCATTATGTATACGTTGGGTCCCACCCATAGTCGCCTATGTGGTCTTTGAGATTTTTAAGATCTACCCAATGAACATTACGACAAAGACGACATGGACATTTTATATTTCCGTAACTATTCAGTAACGGCTTGCAATGATCGAGGAATGCGGCAAGACAATCAAAAATTTTTTTGAACAACTCTCTAAAGTCCAACTCTTATCAAGTATCATAACTGCATTTTTATGATGGAATCAGTTAATATATGCACTTAATTAAACACATGCGAAAGATTCGACACAAACACATATAACCGTGGAATTATTACGAGTTGTTTTGTTCACCTAATGCAACTATGGAAGGCAATCCTAACCCACTCTTTGAATGATTCGTCTCATATATGAATACGTATAACTGATTTACTATTTGAGAAAATTTCGGCAGCATTTCCCCTCAACTCCCCAAATATGTGCAATTAAGACATATTCGTAGGAGTAAAGGAGAAACACTGTCGAAATCATCTCAAATAGTAAATCAGTTACACGCATCCATATCCTAAATGAGACAAAACATTCAAAAAGCAGTCCCAAACAGGGGACTTTCCGAAATTAATTTCTAATAAATTAATTTCGGACGGGTTTTCTATAGGATGATTAACTTCGGACGGGGACTTTCCGAAATTAATCACTAAAATCCTAAAATCATTTACAAATACCATATAATAAATAAGAGAAAAACAAATAACAAATCAAATACCATACAAAATCATTTATAAGAGAAGTAAGAAAAACAAATAACAAATCCACATGCAAATGCTTTTATTCTACCATCAAACACACATATATAATTTTTTTTTTTAATGTTCAAGCTATAGGTATATCGGCTTGTATATAAATGGTTATTTGTTTTTCGGCTTGTATATCATAAGACTCAATTTTCCGGCTTATTTGAAGACTTGTGAGCTTATATAAGTTTATTGTATCATGATATACTTATATAAGCCCACAACTCTCCAAATAAGCTGGAAAATTGAAGCTCATGAAATATAAGCCGTAATCAAATAAGGTCATAAACCTAAACACCCATTTGGTGCATATAAGCCATGGCTAATACCTAACCGCATTTGGTGCATATAAGCTAATACCTAACCGCAACTATACTAAGCCGTAATTAAATTCCTAACCGCATTTGGTGCATGAAATATAAGCCGTAATTAAATTCCTAACCGCAAACTAATACCTAACCGCAACTATACTAAGTTAAATTCATATATACACATTATGTACTAACACGCTGAATTAAATCATTTACAGATTTAACAAAAAAAAACATACTGGTCTCGGCTCTCAGCTGGTATCGACTCTCGACGGTCTTGGCTCTCGGCTGTTTTTGTAGAACACAAATTATTGACGGCGACATGTCGCCGGGATACCAAAAGTTCAAAAATAAATAAAAAAAAAAGGACCACATTACCTATGTCTCGGCTGTCTCAGCTCTCAACTCTCGCAGCTCTCTCGGCTTTCTCGGCTTTAAACAAAATTAACTCTCGGGTAAAAAATAATTACCAGATCTAGTGGGTTTTCTCAAAAAAACGAGGAAGAAGAAGAAAGAAGAGGGGGTTGAGAAGAAGAAGAATTAAACAATAGATGGGTTGATGAGAGAATTAAACGGGAGAAGAGGAGGAGAAAAGTGCACAGTGTGCGAGTGTAGTGGTGGTGGCGGAGGAGCTGTGGTGGTGGGGTGATGAATGTGGAGCTGTCGGAGGTGATGGTGTGGTGTGGGAGCTGTCGGAGGTTCAGGTTGGTGTGGATCGAGCAAGAAGATGAAAAAAAATTATAACTTTTTTTGTCTAAGTGTTGGTGTGGGAGGTGTTTTTAGGTAGGGTTTATTATCCCCGACGCCATTTCGTCGGCATGTTATAAAAAATTTTGTCGTTTTTTATTTGGCGGGGCAATTAGAATTTTCGCCAAATTTTTGGAGGGGTATTTTATACATACCGACGCCACTTCGTCGGCATACTCAAAATAAAATTAATTTCTTTTATTTAAAATAAATTACTTTTTAATTAAAATTAAATATTTTAATTTAAAATTAAATACTTTATATTTTAAGTTAAATACTTTAGTTTAAAATTTAATACTTTAATTTAAAATTAAATACTTTTATTTAATAAATAATTTTATTTAAAATTAAATAGTCTTATTTAAAATTAAAAAAAAATTATTTAAAATTAAATACTTTGTATTTTAAGTTAAATACTTTAGTTTGAAATTTAATACTTTAATTGAAAATTAAATACTTTTATTTAATAAATAATTTTATTTAAAATTAAATAGTTTTATTTAAAATTAAAAAATTATTTATTATAAATACTTTTATTTTTATAAATTTCCCTGTAAATAATAAATCCCGATAAATTTTAAGTGTCTCGATTAATTTCCTCAACGTAACATGTTAAACGGATTAAAAACCCAAACCGGATGAGTCGATATGATATGGTTATATACGAGATGTTAAACGAACGAGTCGAGATGTTATGGTTATACACGAGATGTGAAACGAACAAGTCGAAATGATATGGTTATACACGAGATGTTAAATGAACGAGTCGAGATGCTATGGTTATGCACGAGATGTTAAACGAACAAGTCGATATGATATGGTTATACGCGAGATGTTAAACGAACGAGTCGAGATGATCTGGTTATACACGAGATGTTAAATGAACGAGTCGAGATGCTATGGTTATACACGAGATGTGAAACGAACGAGTCGGTATGATAAGGTTATACACGAGATGTTAAATGAACGAGTCGAGATGCTATGGTTATACACGAGATGTTAAATGAACGAGTCGAGATGCTATGGTTATACACGAGATGTTAAACGAACAAGTCGATATGATATGGTTATACGCGAGATGTTAAACGAACGAGTCGAGATGATCTGGTTATACACGAGATGTTAAATGAACGAGTCGAGATGCTATGGTTATACACGAGATGTGAAACGAACGAGTCGGTATGATAAGGTTATACACGAGATGTTAAATGAACGAGTCGAGATGCTATGGTTATACACGAGATGTTAAATGAACGAGTCTAGATGCTATGGTTATACACGAGATGTGAAACGAACGAGTCGAAATGATATGGTTATACACGAGATGTTCCCACCAAAATTTTCCCACCTAACAACTTATCCTCACAATATAAAAACATACACCCACTCACTCATCTAACTAATAAAAACTCACACACACTCATCTCACTATATATCTCTCTCTCTCTCTATCTCTCACTAGCAGTTTCCGTTTTTCGGCGACACCAGCAGTTTCCGGCCGCCGGAATCTTTTTCTGGCCACCACCTTTTATCACCTCAACTTGTAGATCGGGCCACCCCGGTCACGATTCCACCACTCACAGCCACTCAACCTCGGAACCACAAATACACCACTGTTATCATGGTGATCAAGATGGCGGAATTTGAAGCTTTTCCTTGTCCTTGTGGACGAGGAGACGTGATTCTGCGAGAATCGCGTAGACCTTACTCGCTTGGTAAACAATACTATTCGTGTCCATTATCGAAGGTGAACAATTACATACTTTTTTCGTGTATTATATAAATAATTTGGTTAGTTGTTAAAAATAATAGCTTTTACTCTTTAATAGGCTGGGACAACAGACTATGGATGTGACTTTTTTTTATGGAAGGAGGAACGACTCGCCAAAATGACCGGTTCTCTGGGAGGTTCAACATCAAGCGGTTCTGGATATGCTCCAACAAGGTGCTCAAACTGTCATGAAAAAGATCTTAGGGTAAACATGTTTGAGGCACAAAATCAGTTGCTACTTAACCGAATAAGGATGCTGGAGGCAAAACTTGAAATGGCAACGTATCCCGACAACCACGACCACGCATGTCAGTCGGATGCAATACTCCGTGACCTTTTAGGTGACATGGATAAATTTCATATGTAGTATTGTCGTTGTTGTTGCGGTTATCGTTGTTGTTGCTGTTATCGTTGTTATTGTTGTTGTTGTTGATGTTGTTGTTTGCTGTTGTTGTTGATGTTATTGTTGTTGTTTAATAAAATGTTGCTGTTGTTGTGGTAACTGATGTTGAACGTCCTTTATATTTTAAATTCGTACGCAAAAATAATAGAACTGAAGGAACAATATCACAATTATCAAACACGAAGGCAAACTGTTTATTTAAAACACGCAAGTGTTCCAACCACATACATTTCATACAGACTCAAACGAAACAACTCAAACTAAACAACTCGAAAACTAAACGAAACAACTCAAACTAAACAACTCGACAACTAAACGAAACAACTCAAACTAAACAACTCGAAAACCAAACGAAACAGATCAAATGAACACAACCCGTTTATTTTTATTTTTTTTTTGCTACTTCCCACTTTGCTTGAACTCGCACCATCTTTTCCCTTCCTTGCTCTCATTTCCTTGTGACGTGCAAACACATCTTCCAGGTATGTTACTCTATTTTCCAGATTATCTAGTTCGGTGTCAACGTCAAACGTGCTTTCAGTTTCATCGCCACCTTCAACAGCAGCAGTTTGAGCTTCATCAGCAGCTTGAGCTTCAGTAGCACGTTGAGCTTCAGTAGCACGTTGAGCTTCAGCAGCACGTTGAGCTTCGCGTGATAAAGCCTTCGACCACTCCTGTTTCGGAGTTAAACCATCTATTGTTATATGTGTTTTGTGATAATTGACAAACGGGTTTTCGTGAGTTTATGTGTGTTTTGCCGATTTAAGGATTATTCGGTATATATTTGGTATATATATAGTAAAAAAATGGCGGGACAAAGGGAAAATGAGGCGGGAAAATATTTCCCGACGTCAAGTCGTCGGTACCAAATAAGCAGGAAAAAATCCCGCCCAAATATTCGCTACTACTCACAAGCGCGGGGACATAAAAATGTATCAAAAAATGTCCCGACGAAATGACGTCGGGATTATATCACTAATTACGTAATTAATGGGTAATCATACGCTAATAAAAATGTTAAAATTAATAATTTTTTTTAAAACAATACCGACGTCAAGACGTCGGTTAACTTTTGGCGGGTCAAATTCCCGCCCAAGTTTCCCCAATTATTGAGAAAGTCAAATTTGACAAAAAAACATACCGACGAACGGGCGTCGGGATTGTAAAATCCCAAAAATTCAACGCGAGTTTGGCTCGGTCAAGTGGTTTTTTTGTCGTTTAGCATAAAATGCCGACGAAAATGATGTCGTCGGGAGTTTGTTCATCGCCAGTTCTACTGATTCTAGTAGTGTGGAAACTTAATTGAGAACATAGAATTTGGCAAGAGATATAAATGCCAAAATTTTACAAATCCAAAGTCATTGCAAACAAAAAATCAAAGACATCGGAAACCACCAAACACAACTCATCGGAATCAGCACATGGTGATTTTAATTGCAACACACGGTAATCAGGTAGCTATAGACAGGTTCATTTATTGGGATGCTTTAGATAGTATTAGTAGGTATCCTCTGATTATATCATTTGATATGATAAGTGAAGAATTTAGAGAAATACACCTTCCTGATGATTTAGCTCTTAACCGTGATATGTGGTTCTATATATGCAAGTTTAAAGAGTCTCTTATTGTGATTCATTTCGAGAATGACTTGGTTGTAACAGATTCGGATGTATGGATGATGGAGAATGGTGATCCAGAATCATTTAGAAAGATTTATACCATTAAGACTAACATACGAGAGGATGATATAATAGCGACCGTAGCTGGATCTAGAAAGAGTGGTGAACCTTTAGTTAAAGTGTATTATACAAAAGATTATGAACTTTTTGTTTATCATCCCAACTCAGAACAAATTGAACTTTTTGTTTTCGTGAGTGCCTACACGGAAACGCTACTTTTGCTTGATCACGAGATTGCGTATCTACTTCGATATAAATATAGGATAAAGGCAATGTCAACATTGGAAACGGTGGAGCTAACAAAGTGTTGCAGTGTGGCGATTGAAGTGAATGAAAAGTTAAACTTATTGAAAAGCAGGAAAACTATTGACATGGATTAGTAATGCTATTGAAAATTTTCTTCATTTTCAAACTTTCTTGGTTTTTCTTTATTTACTTAATTTTTTTAGTTTAAGTAATCGAGAATGTGTGTTAATCACACTCTATATTATGTATGTTAATCCATTACGCAATTCATCCTTTTCTTTTTTCTTTTAGTTGAAAGAAAAAAACAGCTGTAAATCTGAGAAACTGTCAAAAAGAGCTGGTGATTTTGTTGAATAACAATGTAAGATTATAGATTTATTTGCGTCTCCATTGTTCAGGTCATTCCGTTTTTATTTCTTTTGGTTGAAACTGTTAGGGACTTTGTGTAAAATCGATATATTACCGCGATATTTGAGGTATTTCTCTCACCCTACTGGTTTTATAAGGTTCACAGTGCGAACCGAGTCTGAAGAGTCTATGATTTCTATGGTTCAGAGTCTGTATGTTTACATGATTATTTGAGCAAGTGCAGCATCTGGTCATGTTAGCTAGTTTCATTGTTTGTGCATAACTGATATTATCATTTTTACGATTATAAAAACTTATTTGGCACACTAATATTTGAATGATTTAAGTTTTCGGACTAATTTTTTCCTAGTCAACAGAACCCCACCCATACCATAAAGGTTCACGTTTTGACCCATAACCTAACCCGCCTGACGTGAGTCACGTGACCATTTTGCCACCTCTAGTATTTTTACTTTCTCAGCTTCTTTATGAAGAATACTATGAATCTCTTTTCTTTTCACAATAGAGCTAATATGGTTCTTTAAATGCACGTAGTAATAGGGAAGACAATTGAGTTTTGTTCATATTTTTCAAGAATCTTAAACGGATTATATGCATATAAAATGAGGGATTGACATTCTCTAAAGTTCAAATTGAATATGATAGGTCATGTTGATGTTTTGTGAGAAGGAAAATATGTGGGCCCTTTTAGTGTATCACATTTATTTTAATTAAATTCAAAATCTCACTCCAAATAACACTAACACGACCTATCATGTTCAACTTAAACTTGAGAGGATCTCTATCCTAAAATGAGTTAGGAGCCTTTTTTTTTCACTGTGAAATGTGAATACTCTTTTGGGTGTCTTTTAGCCTTTGACGTGTTCAGCAGACATACTTTTCTTCCGCTGGTCATAAGTAGTTGCTTTTATGTTTTCGGCATGTTAAAATTTGAAGAACATCAACATGACCTATCATGTTCAATTTGAACTTTAGACTATGAAATGTGAATACTCTTTTGGGTGTCTTTTAGCCTTCGACCTGTTCAGCAGACATACTTTTCTTCCCCTTGTCACAAGTTGTTGCTTTTATGTTTTTCGGCATGTTAAAATTTGAAGAACATCAACATGACCTATCATGTTCAATTTCAACTTTAGAGGATGTCAATCCCTCATTTTATATGCATATAATCCGTTTAAGATTCTTGAAAATATGAACAAAACTCAATTGTCTTCCCTATTACTACGTGCATTTGAAGAACCATATGAGCTTAAACTTGAGAAGATCTCTATCCTAAAATGAGTTAGGAGCCTTTTTTTTTTCACTGTGAAACGTGAATACTTTTTTGGGTGTCTTTTAACCTTTGACCTGTTCAGCAGGCATACTTTTCTTCCCCTGGTCATAAGTAGTTGCTTTTATGTTTTACAGCATGTTAAAATTTGAAGAACTTTAGGCATATATATCAACACTCTTTATAAAAAATGCAGCTACTATTTATAGCAGACTTCCTTAACACATCATCTCGATTAACAGATAAAATCTTATCTTAAAACGCAATTTTTCTATTTACTAATCCATCTATCCACATCTTACGTGTTTGCCCACGGACTTTTGTTAAGCTTAACCATTGACTTCCATTAGCTGGCATTTGGCAAATGTGTTTATTCTAATCTTTAAAAGGAAAACCTTCCTACACTAAGATTTGTGAAACATCGAGACATACAAATTGCGCAAAATTAAAAATGAAGTGGATCAAGTCCAAAAGATCAAACATGAACAAAATCAAAGATACAACTATTATTAAATTCATCAACTCCAATTTAGGTGTAAAACCCAAAATTTTTGAACACGTAAAATACCCTTTGATCTTAAACTTATAAAAGACATTTAATTATTTAAGATATTACATTAATATATGATAACCTAAGTATGTAAAACTATAATACGTGAGCAGAATACGTTTATATGATTCGTGACCTTATGATAACTTACACTAAAATAAATTTTACACATCACACGTTTACATAGTTCTTGTAGCCGAATTATGTTATGGTCACAAATGAATAAGAGCTTGTAAAGTGACTAGATTAATGTTTGACTTGGTTCCCTTTATTCACTCCTTAATTTCGGCAACCTCTTTCTTTTGAAAACCCCTCACACGATTTGATTTAATACCGAATATTTACTTCCCCTATATCATTTATTTGCACCCTATATCTCATCATAAAACAAAACAGAAAAACATATTTCTTTCAAACAACAAGTGACGGCATAAAAGTTTTCTCCCATTCTTTTTTCGGTTCAGAAGGTGGAGCAATGAGGTTCGATAGATAGTATTTTGATGTGGTACGAAGGTGTTGGCCGTGAGTACATATTTCCGTTCGAAGGTTGTGATTGTCGGATTTTAAATTCTGGTTTGAGGGTGTGGCTTGCTTGTGTTCGACTTGAGCTCGGACTAGTATCCGATCCTGTTCTTGTTTTCTTTCTGTGTCACGATTCGAGGGTAACGTTTTCCAAGCATGTTAGATTACCTCTTTAATTGTTTTTTCTTCCTTTTTTTGATCGTGTGTATGTCTCCATAATCGGCTAACGAATCACATGTTTTACTCGAATTAAGGCTCACACAAAATTATAAGAATCACATATAATAACGAATAGACAACTTGTATAATCGACTATAAACAATTGGATGAGTGTGTGTTCGACTTGTTGACACGTTTATGGCTTGACAAAAGTGATTAATTAGAAGGAGCATGCATGTACGTGAATATTGGAATTTATAAAGATGTGATTTTACGTAAATGGTAGGGCATGGTAATTAGTGTGTGACGTGGGGTAATGGTAAATAGTACAAGAGTAAATTATGTGTGTGCATGCATGGGAAATCTTGTGAGTGTGTGGGTACTATTCGAATAAAAAGAGTAGAATGTTAGATTTATTTTGTTTTCGTGATGTCAAGATCTGCAGGTCAGGTTAAGTTGTCTAACGATGTGATTTTTTGTCGAACGTAAAGGTTATAAAACGTGCCCTATAATTCTGAACTAAAGATATAAAGGGTGCATACCTGCCCTATATATTTTGGCCGTCGCGGTCTAACATTAATGTCTAGAATACGTTAATAAATTATGAACGACGGGGTATAAATTATCGTCTTAATATAAAATTAGATTGCAAACTTTAAAATAATTTATTTGACATTTTTAGTGTTAAATTTTGATAATTTACATTTATGACCTTAAACTTTACTAAATTAGCGAGATTAACCCTAAACCATTATAATGGTCATTTAAACCTTAGATATTAAATTACCATTTCGGGAAACTTACTGGATATGAAAACATACTAATGCAAGAAACCTGTTAAAACTGAAAGATACTAAAAATGAAAAGCCGACTGAAATGAGCAATCCGATTTAGAATAAGTATTAATAATAAGCCGATCATTAATTCGTGTAGATTCGTTGAAGAAGGAGTGACTTTCGATCCTTATGTATTCTGATGTGTTTTGCACTTGCGGTTTAAGGTACAGATATTCTGACCTTATCTCTTAAGGTTTTTCATGACTCGTTCACATCTGTTTGATATTAGCTTTTATTATGATGCCTTTATGATGCCTTTGATCTGAGCCTTCTTATTATGGCTTTCTTATATAATCCGTTCGATAACCTTTTGTGACCTCAATCTTTGAACCTTTGTGAGACCTTGGATATTCTTTGGGATATTATAACGGAAGGTGAAATCTCTTTTCTTAATTATGACATGGGAACATTTGAAGGAGTAACTATTTTACAACGACACTTTCAATATGATTGTAAGACCAATATGAGATTTTATAACTGCATAATTACACTTTTGAAGAATATCTTACGAAAACCTTTATTAAAGATCACTTTTACAAATGTCATCTTTTGGAAGATCTTTCTAAATGAACCCTTGTTATAAACTTTTTTAAATGAGATTGTACTACGAATCTTTTAAAATACATGATGGGAACCTACTAAATCGATCTTTTGTTTTAAACTCTCATTATGACCCTTTGTATTTTGAACTATGGGACTTTGGGAATTGGAATAATGAACCCTGTGGATTGGAACCTTGGCTTTGACCTCTCCACCTTGACCCGTTTGATACTACATCCTTGGCTGATTCCTTGATATTGATCCCTTGATATTAGCCCTTGACATTGACCCTTTTGACCTTGACACTTAATATTGAACCTTGACTTGAATCTTTGATCTTGACTTGACACTTGTACTTGATATTGAGCCTTGACTACTTGACCTTTCAGTATTTTACCCAGGAGCTACTTGTTGTGGAGTAGCCACAACCATAGTATTGATGCACCAATGCTATGTACTCTAGTGTGGTTGGAGAGATGTACCTCACCGTCCCTACTTGATTATCGACTACTGCTATGATTATGACTTGTTTACAGGGGCGTATGGATGCATCCTAGATTTGTCTTGACTTGATACTTGCTTGGGCTACGACCATCTTGATTATGACTTGGACTACATTTATTATTACTTTGTGATTGGGCTTGCGTGCAATGCGACCCTTCACAGCTTGGGAGTTGATCACTCCAACTTGGGTTACGTGACTTGATTACTTGGATACTTGCTCGTGCCTGGGGGTTAAATACTGAATCCTTACAACTTGATAACCTTTGACATTGAAACTTGTTAATACTCGATATTATATTTAACGACCCTTGAAACTTGTTAAACCTTGATACTTAACCTGGATGACCTTTTATACTTAACCTTGATAATCTCTTGATAGACCTCGTGATCCCATATACGAATTCATCTTGTATTCTCTTATCTTATTATTTTACATGCTTGTTATCTTCATATCTATTAACTGAGCTTTGTAAGCTCAGCCGCATTTCTTTTCTCATGCCGCAGGTTTAGTAGGAAGCTGGGTTTTGGACGAAGGCTTTGTTTTGGGCTTAGAAAACTTCACCCTGTTAGACACTAGCTGGACTTAGAGACGCTTAGAAGTAGTCTTGTTTTGGGCTTAGTTTTGTTGTTGCCCTTTTGTACCTTGTACTTTGTTTCTTTGTAACTCTTGTAAACTTTGTATTAGAAATGTATCTCCGTTTCACTTGTGTTCTGAATTGACTCCATTATGTACACTTTAGCCCTTCTCGGGTTGGGTTGTTACATTAGGACAATGTGATGTTTTCGTACATAGACCAAGTACGTACAGGATAGCGGTATCTAGGCTTTCTTTTGCTTTTTCTCATTTGAACTTTCATATGATTATTGGCTTATTGTGCCATTGTTTTCCATCGAAGAACTTGTTCCATGAATTCAAGCTAGCTTTCAGCTTTAACCCGAAGATGCACTCAAACTTGCTTGGAGATTTGCTTCAAGAAGTGCTATTGTTTTACTTTGAGTATATATTTGGCTGTGGGCAATATTGGTGCACTCCAAACACATACAACTTTTTTACTCTAGCAGTAGACCAGTATTAGAAAGTGAGATTGGAGAGAAAATGTGGGATATATTTGTTATTAATCAAAATGAAATTGGTACATCCAAAAATGAAAGTAGCAGCTATTTATACTTTGCACATTGTGCTTACACATACTTGCTACACTATTGTACAAACTATAAAGCTAACTGTACACTACTAAAATACACAAAGATACTTCTGATGTCTTAAGCAATGTGGAGAAATGTTGGCTGAGTTGACCTTCATTATTGAGTTCACTTTGCTTGTAATATCATGTACTCCAATATTCCCCCCCCCCCACAAGTTGGCAGTGTGTATGGATCACACATGCCTAACTTGGACAAACATTTGTTGAAGGGATAAACTGCCAATGGTTTAGTGAGTAAATCTGCAGTTTGAGATGCTGATGGTATATAGGTAGGTAGAATTTGGCCTGACTTGATCTTCTCTCTCACAAAATGGCAATCTATCTCAATGTGTTTAGTCCTTGCATGCTGCACAGGATTTGAGGCTAATGCAATTGTTGAGGTATTGTCACAGAATATCTTTACTGGCGTAGAAGATGTGACCTTGAGATCTTTAAGAAGAGAGATGAGCCAAGTAATCTCACAAGAACAATCAGCTAATGCTCTGTATTCTGCCTCTGTGGAGGATCTTGAGATGACTGGTTGTTTCTTGGATGACCATGAGATTAAGCTTTGTCCTAAGAAGATCCCAAAACCAGATACTGATTTCCTAGATAGGGGGCAGCTTGCCCAGTCACTATCACAGTAAGCTTGAAGAGCTAAGGGATTGGCTTTTGGAAAGAACAAACCTTGACCACGACTCAGTTTTCTGTACCTTATGACTCTGTGTAAAGCTTTCAAGTGTGCTGAACAGGGTGAATGAGAAAACTGACTTAGCAATTGAGCTGCAAAAGCTATATCAGGCCTACTAATTGTGAGATAAATTAGCTTTCCTACCAGAGTTCTGTAAATAGCAGGATCATCCAAAGGGTCACCATCCACTTATTGGAGTTTAACATTCGGGTTTAAGGGAGTTTTGGCATGTTTTGCATCCATCAGTCCAGCATGTTCAATCAGATCAAGTGCATACTTTCTTTGTGTCATTACTATGCCTTTGTGTCCTCTGATGAACTCAATTCCCAGATAGTAGTGAAGCTTCCCCAAGTCTTTGATGCTGAATTCATTGTTGAGTTTGGTTTTGATGGCTTCTATTTGGGACAGAGAATTACCTAATAGAAGTATGTCATCCATATAGATGAGAAGAACCAAGGAAATGGTTTCTGTGAAGTAAGTGAAGAGAGAAGTGTCTGAATGGCTTTGCTTGAAACCAAGTGTGATAAGGAACTCTGTAAGCTTGATAAACCACTGCCTATTGGCCTGCTTGAGACCATATAAGGATTTCTTTAATCTGCATACAGAGTTAGGAGGGTAGGAGTTGTTGTAGCCACTAGGTAGAGTCATATACACCTCCTCATGAAGATCACCATGCAAAAATGCATTGTTGACATCCAGTTGATGAGTGTGCCAATTGGAAGCTGATGCAATGGCAAAACATGATTCTAATAGTTGTCATTTTTGCCACTGGAGCAAAGGTTTATGTATAGTCAATTCCTTCCTTTTGGGTGTGACCCTTTGCAACCAATCTAGCTTTGTATTTGTCCACTGTTCCATCAGCCTTGTATTTTATCTTGTACACCCACTTGTGGCCAATTGGTTCTTTGGATGGTGGTAATGTGGTGACCTCCCAGGTACCATTTCTTTCAAGAGCTGATATCTCATGCCCCATTGCCTCTACCCACTTAGGATTCTTAGATGCTTGTTTATATGATGTTGGTTCTGTTTCTTGATTGAGTGAATTGATAAGATGTAGTGTGGAAGGAGTTGTGATGTTTGAATAATTAATGAAATGTGAGGTATGATGTTTGTGAGTTGAGTTCACTGATTTGCCTGGCTTGTAATGAATGAAGTGTTTGAGTTTGGTTGGTGTAGTTTTAACTCTGTTAGAAGTTCTCAATGGTGGTGGATGTGTTTGTGAAGGTATAGGTGATGCAGTGTTTGGTAGAGGTTCAGATGTTGGTGTAGGTTCAGGTATGGGTGTGATGTGCGTTTTTGCTAGTGCAAGTTTTAAATTTATAAAAGTGAATTACCAAATCTAGAAACAACACATACGAGCAAGTGTACTCGTCCGTTATAGCAAGATATGATGGTAAGTCGGGATCGTTCGCAGGGATTTGTGAGTGAATCAAAAATTAGTCTATAAGTACTTATCTAAACGTGAGCAAATAAAGTAATAAGCAAATTCAATAAATTAAAAACTACGCTTGTTTAGACTAGTTTTCTACTTTGATGACACAAGTGATGTGATAACTCTCGAGAACATGTTGGTTGTGATAATTAGATAGTGATCTAATCTATTGTTTCTACAAGTTAAACCCTCGTCAAGATTTTAGTTCATAAAAACAAGCTTTAAGTGTAAACCAATCAATTCAAGATCTATCCAAGGTTCATAAGGTATGGTGCCCTTAAACACAAGAATAAACTCTTATTATAAATCAAATACTCTTAAGAAATGGTCATTACAAAAGGTCTCCTTTTCATAGACAAAAAGGGTACAATGGCTTATAAACATCTAGCCTTTCGTTATTTGGAGCTATTATCCAACTAGAGTTTACAAACAATCCGATTTGATGTTATAAAAGCTTTTCTTATTACAATTATACTTCTTGTTTCTTTGTTGAGTTAAGAATAATTATGGGTGAAAAACAATCATTCATAGACAAATGATTATAACTAATTAAGTAATATTTAATCTTTCGACCCTTGAAATTATTACTAATTAGTTAACCTTAACTTAACAAATGTCACGATGAAACTTAAGGTACAATTGGTTCTTAGGATTGACTTGAAATTGAATTAAAACATGTTATCACAACCACTACATCACTAAGTATAAAACATCATCCAAACAAGCGTAAAAAGGTATCTAGCTACTCATGGCAAATATGTAAACAAACTCAGAATATTTAACATTAGAATTCATGGTTATAAGTCTTACAATGCTTGGAAATTGATAACAAATGACAAGGTATTGATAACCTAAGTATTGGTGATGGTTCCTTGAGATTTTCGCCTCCAAATGTTGCTTCCTTGGTTCTCCAAATGCTACTGGTCCTTTCTGTACGAATTTGCCTTGTTGAGAGCTTGAAGATGAAAATAATTGAGAGTAGTAATGAGAGTAAATGTCTCCTTCAATTGTTGTTATGACTTGTGTGTGTATTGTGTGTAAGAAGTCCCCTTAGGCTTGTCAAATACTCCTAGCAATCAATTAGGAACATAAATGCTAGAACTTGGGTAACAAGACACTAAGAAGGGCCTAGAACTTTGAGACAAAAGACCAAGATTCGTGTACAAGAAGTTAGTTTTCTCTGCAGTTCCTCCAGCCGAATCGGTTGCGGGTTGCATCCGATCGGCTGGAGGTGGTAATTACCACCAACCGATCCGGCTGAACTCCAACCGATCGGTTGGTGAACTCTGAGTGATTTTGGTCTTTATTCTTTGTTGTGTATTTCTTCATGTACTATCCACACTTAGTTAACTCTGAACTTGGAACTTAGAAATGACCAAACTTCGGTTTCTCCTCATGAATTCCTTCACAAATTGGACTTTGAACTTGGGAATCTTCATGTAATCGCATGTGCTCCATTTTCTTCACTTTTTCCTCATTTTTCCTACATTTGGCTACATATGCTACAAAAACATACTTTGATACGATTTAGTTGCAAAAGCATATAAAAGTAACCAAATAACATGCATAAAAACACTATTAACGCTTCTAAAAACATGTTAACTTTGAGCGTTATCAAATCCCCCACACTTAAACTTTACTTGTCCTCAAGTAAATCTAGAAGAAAACTAAATATCCACATGGTAAACGAAAGTGATTCTGAAAATTACGATGGAAATCCTTCTTATACAAGTACAAGTTGGACCATCTACGTTTAAGCTCTTATAAATGAAATATTGAGATGTTTGACAATATCCAATGATTTTCTTGCGTGATTAACACTTCTAAACACCTCACGAAAGAATAATAAGATATAATTCACTCATACACTCATATATGGGTAGTGTATATGATAAATCACACTCATTGCTCCGTCATGATTTAGTTATTACCATAGGCTTGTACCAGAAACAAAACTTCACCGATTGGCGTAAGCACCAAGTTTACATATCAAAGA
>LBNU01034610.1:133384-154559 GCA_014162995.1 Artemisia annua
GTTAACTCTGAACTTGGAACTTAGAAATGACCAAACTTCGGTTTCTCCTCATGAATTCCTTCACAAATTGGACTTTGAACTTGGGAATCTTCATGTAATCGCATGTGCTCCATTTTCTTCACTTTTTCCTCATTTTTCCTACATTTGGCTACATATGCTACAAAAACATACTTTGATATGATTTAGTTGCAAAAGCATATAAAAGTAACCAAATAACATGCATAAAAACACTATTAACGCTTCTAAAAACATGTTAACTTTGAGCGTTACTAGGGTGTAGGTTCAGGCATGGGTGTAGGTTCAGGTATGGGTGTAGGTCCAGGTGTTGGTGTAGGTTCAGGTATGGATGTGGGTTCAGATGTTGATGTAGGTTCAGGTGAGGTTGTGTTGTCATCTGATGAGATAATGAGATATGTGATGTAGATGAATGAACAGGGGAGTTTGGGACTGAGTTGAAAATGGTTGGTGAAGGTACTGGTTCAGGGAAGTAAGAAGGTGTACATGTGGTTATGGATGGTGTGTTTGTGGTGTGAGATGATGTGTGAAATGGAAAAATGTTTTCACGAAAAGTTACATGTCTACTGACAAAAGTTTTCTTGGTTTCTTGTGAGAGTAAAAGATACCCTTTTTTATTTTGAGGATAGCCCAATAGGATTGATGGAGTGGCTCTTGGTGAAAACTTGTTAGGTGTGTGTATTGAAGCATAGGCTAGACAGCCTATTGTTCTGAGATTTGTTAAGTCTGGAGGTGTTTGGAATAACATTTCAAATGGGCTTTTATGGTTAAGAATGGTTGATGGAAGTCTATTGATTAAATAAGTGGCAGCTCGTAAACTGTATCCCCACAAATGAATTGGGAATTTGGCTTGAAAGTGAATAGATCTAGCAACCTCAAGAAGGTGCCTGTGTTTTCTCTCTGCCCTCCCATTTTGTTGGGGATTGTTTGGGCAGGATGTTTCATGTAAAATTCCTTTTTGTTAAAAGAATTCAGTGAGTGAGTGATTGATAAATTCTGTACCATTGTCACTCCTTAGTGTTTTGATGGTGGTGTTAAATTGATTTTGAGCATAATAATAAAAATTCTTGATTGTGGATGTGACATGTTGTTTTGTAGGAATGAGATAAGTCCAGGTTGTTCTTGAGTAATCATTAACCAATGTGAGGAAATATTTACAATTATTCATTGTTGAGTGTTTGTAAGGTCCCCATGTGTCTGCATGAATGATTTCAAATTTGTTTTGTGCATGAGAGGTACTTGGTGTAAAAGGTAATGTTGTTTGTTTAGAAATTGGACAAATTGAACATTGAAATGAAGATGTATCATTTAAGAAAGGAGGTAAGGACTTTATTCTCTTTTGTACATTCATAGAAGGGTGGCCTAATCTGAAATGCCACAAATTTTTGTCCTTACAGATGGTATTCACAGAAGATGTGTGTGATGTAGTTGAAGTTGATGGATCAGGGGTGATGATATAGAGTCCATCAGACTGTATCCCATGGGCAATCTTCCTGTTGTTTCCCTGAAAGATGCAAGTGGAGTGATTAAAGATGACAGAGAGTGATGTTGACTTAGTGATTTGGCTTATGGAAAGCAGATTATAGGCAAAAGAGGGTATGAAGAGAATATTGTGCAGGGTGAGTTGATCTTTAAGTCTAACAGAGCCAGTGGTGGTTACCATAGTTTGGTGTCCATTGGGTAAGGAAACAATGATTGGTGTGACAAGGTGTTTAATGTTAAACATGAGGGTTAGTTTAATGCAAATAGGGATGGCAAAAAAACCCGAACCCGACATAAATGGGGCGGGGCGGGGCATGCTAATTGGGTTACGGGGCGGGTTTGGGGATTAAACGGGGATTTTAATCGGGTTTGGGGCGGGGAGCGTAGAATCCTCGCCCCGCCCCGCCCCGCCCCACCCGATTAATATATACATATATACATATATAGTATTTTGTTAGTATTTATGTAATATATATTACTCTAATATTGTTAGCTTTTTTTAGATTTATAAGAATGCGTAATTGTGATTATAGAAACTTGATTAGTTTCATATTTTAAGTTTTAATTTTTTTGAGGTATAATTTATCATTCTTTATGTATAATATTATCATTGAAAAATTAATAAGGCTAGTTTCTAGTTGATTATTAATAGGTTTGTTATTGCTAACGGTATAAAAATAACAATAAATGTGAAATGAGGGGGGGCTTTGGTCGAGAATTACACCCAAAGATGACGCCCCGATAAGATCCCCGATTAATACGAGGCGGGTTTGGGGGACCATCATGCCCCAACGGGGCGCCCCGATTAGATCCCCGATGGGGATCAGAGCGGGTTTGGGGAGAACTTTGGTAATCGGGTTTGGGGATGGGGATCGCCGCCCCGCCCCAAACCCGCCCCGTTGCCATCCCTAAATGCAAATGTGGTCAGTAGCACCACTATCACAGACCCAAGCATCCTTAATGTGTCCAATGCATGAGGCAATAAAGAAACATCTAGCAGCAGAAAGAATTTTGAGAGTGTTGATACCTTTACCTTGTACCGTCAGCATGACTTGGTTGAGCTGGTTCTGCAGGTTATCCATTTTGGCAAAGACTGCTGAGTCACTTTCCTTTCCTGCTACATCTGCATTGTCACCTTTCACATTGCTTGTGCCACTTGTAGAAGCCACATCTGAGCCCACTGCACTGTTGACTGTTCTTGATCTACTTCCAGGTCTCACTTTCCCATGTAAAGGATGACCAACAGGGTACCCCACTAACTGGTAACATTCACTTTTGTAATGACCTTCTTTCTGACAGTTCCACAGTATACCCCTTGCTTAAAAGATGACCTCCTTTGTGTTTCACCCTGTTATTCCCATTATTGGTTGATGTCCTGTTTTGTCTAAAACTTGATTGTGAAGGGTGGTTATGTGTGTGTGAGATGACAATACTGCAGGAGTCATGTGTTTTGGGGTTATTGCTTCCCTCTGCTTCTCTTCCTGTCTTAGCATACCATATGCCTTAGTTGCATTAGGCAATGGTTGCATAAGCAATATTTGACCTCTCAAATTTGCAAAACTCTCATCCAATCCCATCAAGAACTGGATTAGTCTTTTCCTATTCTCCCTAGCACCATTTAACCTCCTATTTTCACATGTACAATTGCAAGTACAAGTATATGGTGCCTCAAGTGCATCCATCTCATCCTAGTAACCTTTAAATTTCTGATAAAACACTTCTATAGAACAATTCTCTTGTTTTAATTGAGCAATGTCATTACTAATTTGATAAATCCTATGACCATCAAGCTGAGAGTAATGTTCTTGCAATTCAACCCATAAATCTGAAGCAGAATTGACAAAACTTAAACTGTTACTTATCTGTTCAGTCACAGTGTTGAGTATCCAGGATATGATCATGTCATTGTTGCGTTCCCAAAGAGCCCTTAGTGGTGATTCAGCCTCTGGTTCTGGATATGCTTTGGTGATGATCTTTAGTTTGTTCTTTGCATTGAGTGCAATAGTCATTGAACGCCTCCATGAACTATAGTTTTCTGATCCAAGTAGCTTCTCTGAAATAAAAATTAACCCAGGGTGATCGTTCTGATGAAGAAATAGAGGATGATTGATTGAATTTGTGTCTTCAGGATCTCCGGTGAGGTTTGGTGGTGGTTCTGTGTTGATAGGTGGTTGTTGTGTGTTAACTGGTGGTCTAACCATGGTGATGTGACTAGAAAGTTGATTAAAGATCGTTGTTTATGGTGATTGATGATGGTTCTTGATGATTGTGATTGTTGAAATGATGATTGGAGGTTGTTATGATGGTTCTTGATGACGGTGATAGTTTGTTACGGTGGTTAATGGGTTTGTTATGGTGGTTTGAGGGTGATTGTGATAGTTTGTTACAGTGGTTGTTGAGGTTTGTTATCGCAGCTCACCGGAGCTCTGATACCATATTAGAAAGTGAGATTGGAGAGAAAATGTGGGATTTGTTATTGATCAAAATGAAATTGTTACATCCAAAAATGAAAGTAGCAGCTATTTATACTTTGCACATTGTGCTTACGCATACTTGCTACACTATTGTACAAACTATAAAGCTAACTGTACAATACTAAAATACACAAAGATACTTCTGATGTCTTAAGCAATGTGGAGAAATGTTGACTGAGTTGACCTTCATTGTTGAGTTCAATGTAGAGAAATGTTGACTGAGTTGACCTTCATTGTTGAGTTCACTTTGCTTGTAAAATCATGTACTCCAATAACCAGATACGGATAACACTTGTTTAAACCTCAAAAAATCATATTGTATGCAACAATTTAATATTTTAGTTGGCTCGTAAGTTCATAACATATTGGTTGTTTTGCCATTACAAATTCTTCAAACATGCAACTAGTTCTTTTATACGAGGAAATGATGGTGGGTTTGGCCACACTAATCATCCGTGCAAGTGTGCAACAAAAACAAGAAGAATTTGAATGAGGAGGTGATTGTGAGCATTCAAAGAGATTTAAGTGTTAAATATGCATAACATTTAAAAAAAATGGCATATATACTCAATGAAACTAGAATATTTGCCTTGATCTTCGATAACCGGTTGATAGGGCCATAAGTGAGAGCGTTCGAATTTAGACATTGGTGGTATATCACATGTGATATATCAAGCAAAATACTGTAGCGAAAAAAGAAATCGAAAATATATTAAAATTCTCATCTATGACAAGATAATTAATTAAATGTTCGTCACGGTGGTGTAATTTATATACGTTAAAGATTTACGGTTTTTGAAATATGTATTAAAAAAATGGTTTTTCTAACTTGTGTCATGGTATTATTGGTTCATTTAATGCTTCAAAACTTGTGCTACCATGACACAAGTTAGGAAAACTATTAAAACAAAATGAAAGTCGAAGTGAGTTTTAATTTAAAATATCAATTGATCCTTTTATTATTATTATTATTATTATTATTATTATTATTATCTCTAATGAGTGTTGATATTTGTCCTAATTGTCCGTCAGTCAAAAAAATAATAATCCCAAATTGAATTTTTTCCGGGTAGCTTTATAAAAAAAATTTGGTACGTTTTTACTAAACTTTAAATAGTAATCCACTAATCCTTATTAAAATTAGACTCTTTTAGTAATTCATAAAAAGGTAAGAAACCCCAAACACCCCTCTTGCACAAATAAAAAGAAGCCATTATTAATAAACCCTCTTTTGACGTCCCCAATCTTTTGACTGTCACACAGACAGGTACTCGTTTTCTTTTTGTATCAAATATATATTTGTTGAAATGCTAAAGTGTCTTGTTTGTTGGCTTGTTATGTGTAGCTGTACTTGATGTTTGGCTTTTAGATCATAAATCCTTGTAGTGGTTGTATGTTTAGCAAGAATTTCATGTAACATTACTTTGTTAAAAAAAAAGAATTAAAGTAAGGGGGCTGCAGATGCTATATACAACTCATTTAAATATTTGCGAAATGTTTTACTTTAATATACGGGTAAACGGATGGGTGCGAATGTTTGACTCGGTTGGTACGCGGCCTAACCGAGGTATCCCCGTAACTGTTCCTGACCATTTCCTTAGCCACCCTAAACTGTTTACCTAGTGAGGTCTCAACCCTAGACCTCTTGATAAGCTAATAACCCCTGTAGAGATTATTAGCTTTTCCAAGTTTAAATAAGCTGATAAGTACATAAAATATGCTAGTCCAAACACCCCCTTAGCTATGAAACTGAACAAAATACGTGGATTAGCAGTCATCATTGCATTCATATTGCGCTAACTGTTCAACTCATTTAATTTGGGAAAAACTACACAATTGCCCATCTTTAAATACTTTATCAAAAAATAATTAATGTGTGATATGAGTTTTCTTGTAAATATGCGATTTTTTTTACCGTTTTGCAATTTTTTATGAAATATTGCAAGGATAAAGAAAATCTCGCAAGCTATGAAGTCTAATTTTAAAAAGTCAATAAGTGCCACTAAATTGGCTAAAGTCTCGCAAAAATATCAATTTTTTTTTAAGAAATGTAAAAAAAANGCAAAAGGATCATATATCTCACAAATGTGTGAAAAAAATGGGTATTTTGGTGAAACCGTGATTTAATGTATATTTTCAGAGAACAATGGTTTGGATAATGGTTAGCTTTGTCATTTTCCCTTTAATCTACTACCTAATTGTTTCATGAACACACAATTGTGATTATATTTTCACGCTATCTATGCATATTCTCTGATTTTGTTTGTAGTCCCAATTTACCCATTGACCCGTTGACCCGATCCAATGCCTAAATTACCCTAGTTGACCCATATTAGTTTTATACAGTACTTAACAATATTTAACCCATTTGACCCGTTTTGTTGTTTCATTTTGTAGCAGGAGATCATTACCTACCTTCTGCAGAACCTTTTACAGCTCCATTACTTGCAATATATCATCATCCTCATTTGTTACAAGATCATAGATATCTAAATCACAAAATCAAAATGTCGGACAACATACCCTTCGTAATCCAAGAAGAAATCATGAAAAGGCTTCCTATCAAACCGTTGCTTCAGTTCAGATTGGTTTCAAAAGCATGGAAATCTCTCATAGATAGCTCTGAATTTATCGCGGCTTACCAACACACTGAGCTGCAACATCATATACTTGTAAGAGATTATTTTGAGTACAAATATAATTATGTTTCTGTTGCGGATGATGATACATTCCCTCATCAGAAAGTTACCCTAACTGTTCCCATGTCTGTTACACAACTCTACAAACCACAAATTCTCGGTAGCTCTCAAGGCTTGTTCTGCTTTTATGGCCGTCATGTATATCCAACTGATTCCGGAACGACAAAAGTTGTTATATGGAATCCTACCATTAGGAAGTCGGTTGCTATTGATGTGCCTTATGTGTTAAATAGCAGGATGTATGATAGAACCATTGGTTTTGGGGTTTGTCCTCGCACTCTTGATCCTATGTTTGTTAAAATTTTAATTAAAAAAACATGTGCGGATAAAATTAAATCTACAACTAACACCACTTGGCGCGTTGAGGTTTTTAGGTTAAGCTCGGGTACTTGGAAAAGTCTGTCTATCAATCTGCCTCGTATAACAATTGAATTAAACAGTAATCAGGTAGGTGTAGCTATAGAAAGATTCATTTATTGGCATGCTTTAAATAGGATTAGTGGGTCTGATCTGATTATATCATTTGATATGATAAGTGAAGAATTTAGAGAAATACGCCTTCCTGACGATTTAGCTCTTAACCGTCATTTGGGGTTATATATATGCAAGTTTAAAGAGTCTCTTGTTGTGATTCATCACGAGTTTGACTTGGATGAAACAGATTGGGATGTATGGATGATGGAGAATGTTGATCCGGAATCATTTAGAAAGATTTACACCATTAAGAGTGACATAGGAGATGATGATTCAATAGTAAGTGTATTTGGATCTAGAGAGAGTGGTGAACCGTTAGTTGAAGTGACAAAGTGTTTTGGTATACAAAAAGATCATGAACTTTTTGTTTATAATCCTAACTCAGAACAAATTGATTACATTGGGATATCTGCAAAACAATCTCCATTATTTGTGAGTGCCTACACAGAAACACTACTTTTGCTTGATCGCTAAGAATTGCATATCCACTCGATATAAATCGAGGACAAAGGCGATGTCAACCATCGGAAACCGTGGAGCTAACAAAGTCTTGCAGTATGGCGATTGAAGTGTATGAAAAGTTAGATGTATTAGGTGTCGATTCATGCTCTTAACCCAGAGGTGATATCAATGTTTCTAACATGTATTAAGGTGCAGGTTAGCTATAGTTATGGAAATCCAAATGATTGCATCTTTATTCGATATTCAAGAAAGATACGTTTAGTTACTATCAGTTTTCTTTGTATTAGTTAAACTTATTGAAAAGCAGGAAAACCATTGACACGGATCAATAATGCTATTGAAAATTTTCTTCATTTTCAAACTTTCTTGGTTTTTCTTTATTTACTTAATTTTTTTAATTTAAGCAATCGAGAATGTGTGTTAATCACACTCTATCTTATGTGTGTTAATCCATTTGCAATTCATCATTTTCTTTTTTCNAAAAAAAAAAAAAAAAAAAGCAGCTGTAAATCTGAGAAACTAATGTCAAAAAAGAGCTGACAATGTAAGATTATAGATTTATTTGTGTCTCCATTGTTCAGACCATCCGTTTTCTTTTCTTTTGGCTGAAACTGTTAGGGACTTTGTGTAAAATCGATATATTACCGCGATATTTGAGGTATTCCTCTCACCCTACTAGTTTTTTAAGGTTTACAGTGCATCAACTGAGTCTGAAGAGTCTGATTTCTATGGTTCATCTGTATGTTTACATGATTATTTGAGCAAGTGTAGCATCTGGTCATATTAGTTAGTTTCATTGTTTGTGCATAAGTAATATATATTATCATATTTTTAGGATTTAAAAACTTATTTGGCACACTAATATTTGAATGATTAAAGTTTTCGGACTAAATTTTTCCTAGTCAACAGAATGTGGCCCATACCATAAAGGTTCATGTTTTGACCCATAACCTAACCCGCCTGACGTGAGTCACGTGACCAATTTGCCACCTCTAGTATTTTAACTTTCTCAGCTTCTTTATGAAGAAGACCGAGAATCTGTTTTCTTTTAACAATAGAGCAAAATGATTCTTTAAATGCACGTAGTAATAGGGAAGACAATTGAGTTGTGTTCATATTTTTCAAGAATCTTAAACGGATTATATGCATATAAAATGAGCTGGGAGCCTTTTTTTTCACTGTGAACTGAATACTCCTTTGGGTGACTTTTAGCCTTTGACCTGTTCAGCAGACTTACTTTTCTTCCCCTGATCATAAGTAGTTGCTTTTATGTTTTTCTGGCATGTTAAAATTTGAAGAAAAAATATGTCCAGGCTTTATAAAAAATGCAGCTACTATTTATAGCAGACTTCCTAACACATCATCTCGATTAACAGATAAAATCTTCTTTTATAACACAATTTTTCTATTTTCTAATCTATCGATCCACGTCTTATGTGTTCGCCCACGGACTTTTGTTAAGCTTAACCATTGACTTCCATTGGCTGGTAAATGTGATTTTTCTAATCTTTAAAAGGAAAAACTTCCTACCATAAGATTTGTGAAAAATCGAGACATACAAATTATGCAAAATTAATAATGAAATGGCTCAAGTTGAAAAAATCAAACATGAACAAATCAAAGATTAGATTCATCAACTTCAACTTAGGACAAAGTGACTATTCGTACATAGACTAAGTACTTACGGTATACGGTATCCAGGCTTTGTTTTGCTTTTTCTTATTTAAAGTTTCATATGATTATTGGCTTATTGTGCCATTGTTTTCCATCGAAGAACTTGTTCCGTGAATTCATACTAGCTTGCAGCTTTAACCCGAAGATGCACTCAAACTTGCTTGGAGATTTGCTTCAAGAAGTGCTATTGTTTTACTTTGAGTATATATATGGTTGTAGGCAGTATTGGTGCACTCCAAACAGATACAACTTTTTTACTCTAACAGTAGACCAGATTCGGGTCATGCTTGTTTAAACCTCAAATAATCGTATTGTATGCAACAATTTAATATTTTAGTTGGCTCGTGCGTTCATAACATATTGGTTGTTTCGCCATTAAAAATTCTTCAAACATGCAACTAGTTCTTTTATACGAGGAAATGATGGTGTTGTTTGGCCACACTAATCATCTGTGCAAGTGTCAAATATGCATAGCATTTTCTTTTCTTTTCTTAAGGAAAAAAAAAAAAAAAAAAAAAAAAAAAAAAANAAAAAAAAAAAAAAAAAAAAATGAAAAAAAAAAAAAAAAAAAAAAAAAAAAAAAAAAAAAAAAAAAAAAAAAAAAAAAAGGAGAGAGAGAGAGAGAGAGAGAGAGAGAGAGAGAGAGAGAGAAACGCATATATACATAATGAAACGGTTGATAGGGCCATAGCCAGGGAGAGCGAGAAAATTGAAGTGTTGGTGGATTGTGTTGGTCAAAGTGTTGTGCGATGAGTTTGGTGAATGTCAGAATGTGTATTGCTACGTGGGGGGTCGAAAATTATGTGTGATATATACTTGACAAGTTAAAAATGTGTATTTTCAATGTTAAAAATGATGAATCATTTGGAGTTCTACATAAATATTTATACATATTTTACGACAACATGTTGAACGTTCAAATTTACGCATTAGTGGTATATCACATGTGATATATCAAGCAAAATACTGTAATGAAAAAAAATAAATAAAATAAAATAAAATAAAGCTTGAAAATATATGTAAGTGTTCATCTATAACAAGATAATTAAATGTTCGTCACCGTGGTTTAATTTATTTAGGTTAACGATTTACGGTTTTTGAAATATGTTATTAAAAAATGTTTTTTCTAACTTGTGTCATGATGGGACATGTTTTGAAGCATTAAATGAACACATTTCTTTAAATAACATTATTTCTATGTAAAATAATACGAGTAGTAAATTTGGTAATATCGCAAATTTAGGAAAGTATTAACATCAAGTAACATGTAAATATAGTATCATTAGTTCATTTAAGGCTTTAAAACTTGTGCTACCATGACACAAGTTAGGAAAACTCTTAAAAAAAAATGAAAGTCGAGATGAGTTTTAATTTAAATATCAATTGATCCTTTTAATTTTTTTCTAAAGAGCGTTGATATTTGTCCGTCAGTCAAAAAATAATAATCCCAAATTGAATTTTTTCCGGGTAGCTTTATAAAAAAATTTGGTACGTTTTTACTAAACTTTAAATAGTAATCCACTAATCCTTATTAAAATTAGACTCTTTTAGTAATTCATAAAAAGGAAGAAACCCCAAACACCCTTCTTGCACAAATAGAAAGAAGGCATAATTAAGCCTCTTGTAAAATATTTGAAAAGAAGAAAATGGTTTGAGCCCTGACGTCATGACTTCTTCCACCCCAATCTTTTGATTGTCACACTGACAGGTACTCATTTTCTTTTTGTATCAAATATATATTGTTGAATTGCTAAATTGTCTTGTTTGTTAGGTTGTTATGTGTAGCTGTACTTGATGTTTGGCTTTTAGATCATAAATCCTTGTAGTGGTTGTATGTTTAGCAAGAATTTCATGTAACATTACTTTGTTAAAAAAAAAAAGAATTAAAGTAAGGGGGCTGCAGATGCTATATACAACTCATTTAAATATTTGCGAAATGTTTTACTTTAATATACGGGTAAACGGTTGGGTGCGAATGTTTGACTCGGTTGGTACGCGGCCTAACCGAGATATCCCCTAGTTGTGCGGAGGCCATTTGGTGGTGGTTAAATTGTTTCCTTTAATATCTAAACATATATACAACCCATGAGGATTTGTCATTTTAGGGGGTGTTAGGATTCGCTAATTATATGGGCTTATACGCTTACTCACATATGGAAAACCCGATAAGCTTACTTTTTTAGCTTATGAGCTTGAAATTATGGACTTTAATAAGCCATAACCGCATATGGACAAGCTAATAAGCCCAAAAGAGATCTTTAGCTTTTCCGAGTTTCCATAAGCCCATAAAATATGCTAATCCAAACACCCCTTTAGCTAGGAAACTGAATAACATACATGGATTAGTCATCATTCCATCCACCATGCGCTAACTGTTCAACTCATTTCATTGGGGAAAAATTAGACAATTACCCATCTTTAAACACTTTATCATAAAATGACCAAAAAAAACAAAAATCTAAGTGTTACCAAAATACCAATTTACCCAATTTACACTTTATCAGGCTACCTATGCATATTCTCTGATTTTGTTCCAAGTCCCAGTTTACCCATTTGACCCGTTGTCCCGATCTAATGCCTAAAATTTACCCTACTTGTCCCACATTAGTTTTATACTTAACAATATTTAACCCATTTGACCCGTTTTTTGTTTCATTTTGTTGCAGGAGATCATTGCCTACCTGCTGCAGAACCTTTTACAGCTCCATTACTCGCAATATATCATCATCCTCATTTGTTACAAGATCCTAGATATCTAAACCCCAAAATCAAAATGTCGGACAACATACCTTTCGAAATCCAAGAAGAAATCATGAAAAGGCTTCCTATCAAACCGTTGCTTCAGTTCAGATCGGTTTCAAAAGCATGGAAATCTCTCATAGATAGCTCTAAATTTATCGCTGCTTACCAGCACACTGAGCTGCAACATCATATACTTGTAAGAGATGATTTTGATTACAATTATGTTTCTGTTGCGGATGATGATACTTTCCCCCATCAGAAAGTTACTCTAACTGTCCCCACATCCGTTACA
The DNA here is from genome assembly GCA_014162995.1 of Artemisia annua. Lineage (NCBI taxonomy): Eukaryota > Viridiplantae > Streptophyta > Magnoliopsida > Asterales > Asteraceae > Artemisia > Artemisia annua. Next base: position 145,699 of record LBNU01034610.1, read on the forward strand.
CAACTCTACAAACCAGAAATGCTCGGTAGCTCTCAAGGCCTGTTCTGCCTTTATGATGTTTTTGGAATGTCAAGCGTTTCCGGAACAAAAACAGCTGTTATATGGAATCCTACCATTAGGAAGTCGATTGCTATTGATGTTCCTATTGTGTTAGATAGCAAGAAGAAGTATAATACTATTGTTGGTTTCGGGGTTTGTCCTCGAACTCTTGACCCTGTGCTTATCAACATTTCAATTGAATATAGTTGGCGGAGTATTAACTCTACAACTGACACCACTTGGCGCGTTAAGGTTTTTAGGTTGAGCTCGGGCACTTGGAAATGTCTGTCTATCAATCTGCCTCGTATAACAATTGCAATATACGGTAATCAGGTAGCTATAGACAGGTTCATTTATTGGCATGCTTTTGATAGGATTAGTGGGTATAAGCTGATTATATCATTTGATATGATAAGTGAAGAATTTAGAGAAATTCGCCTTCCTGATAGTTTAGCTCTTAACCTTCTTGACTGTGATATGCAGTTATATATACGCAAGTTTAAAGAGTCTCTTGTTGTGATTCATTTTCAGTATGCCGAGGTTGAGACAGATTGGGATGTATGGATGATGGAGAATGGTGATCCGGAATCATTTAGAAAGATTTATACCATTAGGAATGGCATACGAGAGGATGATACAATAGTAAGAGTATTTGGATCTAGAAAGAGTGGGGAACCTTTAGTTGAAGTGACAAAGTGTTCGTATATAGATACAGAAAATTATGACCTTTTTGTTTATCATCCCAACTCAGAACAAATTGATCATATTGGCATTTCTGCAAAAGAAACTTCATTTTTTGTGAGTGCCTACACGGAAACGCTACTTTTGCTTGATCGCGAAGATTGCATATCTACTTAGATATAAATAGAGGATAAAGGCAATGTCAACATTGGAAACGGTGGAGCTAACAAAGTGTTGCAGTGTGGCGATTGAAGTGAATGAAAGTTTAGATGTATTACATATAGAGTCATGCTTAATTCAGAAGTCATATCAATATTTTTAACATGTATTAAGGTGCAGGTTAGTTTAAGTTGTGGATAATTTGGATGATAGCAATTTCATTCGAAATTCAAGAACGGCATGTTGAGTTGCTATTTTTTTTTATCTTTTTATTAGTTAGACTTATTGAAATGCAGGAAAACCATAACATGGATCAGTAATTCTATTCAAAATTTTCCTCGTTTTCACACTTTCCTGGTTTTGCTTTATTTTCTTAACTTTTATAATTTCTGTAGTATATAATTGAGAATGTGTGTTAATCACACCTTATCTTAGTGTCTGTTAATCCAGTATACGATTCATCCTCTTCTTTTTTCTTTTATTTTGAAAGACAAAAAAGCTTGTAATTTGAGGGGGGGGGGGGGGGGGGGTGGCCGATTTTGTTGAATGACCATATAGTATTATAATTGCTTGTGTCTCCATTATTCGGTGTCATCTTTTCTCCTTTTTGGTTGAAAATGTTAGGTACTTTGTGTAAAATCGATATATTACTGCGATGCTTAAGGTTATTTTCCTCACCCTACTGGTTTATAAGGTTACACAGTGCATCAAACTGAGTCGAAAGATCTATGATTTCTTATGTTCCAGAGTCTGCTGTTTACATGATTCTATTTTGAGCAAGGGTAGTGTCTGGTCATATTAGTTAGTTCTATTATTGTCACGGTTGAAAATTGGTCGTGGCAGACAGTTTTACATATAGCTTGAAGGGATGTTTTACTATTCTTTGAATGTGGTAAAATTTGACCCACTTACTCATGAATGGGTTTGATTTGGGTTATGTTTCATCTTGCTTGATGGTTAAAGGATGATGCAGGGCGTCGCTTACGTGTATTGTTTTGTGCATAAGTTGAATGATTAAAGTTTTCGGACTAAAATTTTTCCTAGTCAACAGAACACGACCCATGCTAAGGTCCGTGTTTTGGCCCATAGCCTAACCCGCCTGACGTGACCATTTTGCCACCTCTAGCATTCTTACTTTCATTATGAAGTAGACTGAGAATCTGTTTTCTTTTCACAATAGAGCTAATATGGTTCTTTAAAAGCAGTTAGTAATAGGGAATACAGTCGAGTAAGGTTATAGTTTTATACTACACGAAAAGCAATTGAGTTAGGAGGTACTGCTCACTGTGAATATATACTTCTGGTGACTTTCAGCCTTTGATTCGCCTAACAGACTTACTTTTCTTCTCCTCGAACATGTCGCTACCTTCATATTTTTCTGGATTTAAAAATGTCCAGGTTTAATAATTATGCAGCTACTGGTATATAGCAGACTTAACACATTATCTCGATTGACAGATAAAATCATCTAAAACACAATTATTTTTAATTTTTTATGAACAAATCTAAAACACAATTCTTCTATTTATTAATCTATCTATCCACGTCTGATTAGCCCTCAGACTTTTGTTAAGCTTAACCATCGACTTCCATTGGCCGGTAAATTTGTTTATAGTCTTCAAAAGGAAAAACTTCCTGCACTATGTTTTTGTGAAACATTGATACATACAAATTACGCAAAATTAATAATGAAATGGCTCAACTCCAGATGTTCAAACATGAACAAGTCATGGTACTATAAAGATACAACTATGATTAGATTCATCGACTCCAAATTAAGAACAAAATGTGATTATCCGTGAAGGGAAAGAAGAGCAATAGCCTTTAGTGCCCAAAGAAATAGCAAAAATGCGAAGAAGTTTCGTGATATGTTAATCATCCATATCATCGTCATCATCATCGTCGTCGTCATCGTTATCCTCATCATCATAAGCGACCTTTTGCTTTTTCCATTTGTATGCTTGCTCCAAGATTTTCAAATTGGATGCTTGTGACTCTTCTGGGAAGAGGTAATCTATGTACTCCTCGTACCTGCAATATACGAAATTAGTAAGCGTTCGGATCTTTGCAAAACTTTCGAACAGGATGCAAGTAAACGTCCAAAGCATCTTTGCAGATGCAGAGATTTCAAAAAACAATTTCAAAACATATAAATTAATATACATCTGTTGTCAACATTACCACTCAAAAGCTTTTAAGAAATTGCATAAATATCAAACCAAATAAGAATCAGATATGGTGATTTTAACTCGATTATGAATGAGTCATTAGGGTTATGTTTGGTCTTTCCGTATCAGATAAAATAGTAGCTAAAAAGGAAACGAGTTGAAAGCACCACAAAGCGTATTTTTAATGCGTAAATGTCCTACGTGATTTATTAAGAACAAAAGATCAGATTAGTGTCGAAATAAAGAAATTTTGTAATCATATCTGTCATTTTGACAAACTCAATGTTTTTTAGGATATTGATACTTTGAAGAAAGAACAGTTTGCGACATCCCAACCCAATAACCTTCTGACCTGTTACCCGACCTGACCATGTGGCTCAACCATGTGGCTGACTGTATTGTGCAGTCTAAAATCTTAGAATAATATAGTTGCTGAGCAAGGCAATGAGCCAAGAACAAATAAGCAAACACATCATTTGACATAAAAGAAGTATAATAACGAGTTTCTTAACATACCCAGCAGGACCGTCATCTATTTCTATTTGCCTTCTCTTCTTCAGTTTCTTGGGCAGCTTAACACGGACCAATTCTATGTCACCCAACTCACCAAAACCACTCTCCATGTTCAACCATTCTTCTAGTAACATGGCCCTCTCCTCTTTCAGCTCAGGAGCTGATGTTCTGTAGTAGCTTACTGCATTTTCAAATACCCCTGATAACAAAGTAAAATAACATAATATGAGAATCATAACACATATAATCAGGATCATTAAAAGGAAACAATAGAGCAACTGCAAGCAACAAGATTAGATGGTTACTTCTGGCATTTTTAATGCACTGTTGCCTCTGTTCTTTAAGCACGTCTTCAGGCAGCTCTTCTTGTTGTTCTACCTCTTCCATGGCAGATGCTTCGAATTTGGCGTAACTGATCCACACCTTCAAATGCTTTGTGCGATCCAAAAGCCTCTCATATAACTGTCGAGTCCTTTCAAATTCACGTTCTGCTATCTCAAAGTCAATGTATGCCTGCAAAAAAGATAGTCATGTTATCTCCATAACCAAAATATCATACCTGTGGATCAACAATTTATAAACTAGCAAGTCCACCCAACTGTTATTGGCACGATAGATATAAAAGCAGAGTGCACTATAGATTTTGATATCCATAGTCCACAAGAGATGTGGTAACTGATATAACATTGCTCTGTGTTCTCGTCTAAAACCTCATTAATTAACTCTAAGCCAACAGCTCATAGCTTCACAAAATACTTGTCAAATCAACGCTACCTTAAATATAATCCTAGTAGCAAAGGGACTGCAGAAAGAACTTACCAGATAATAAGAGTACAAAGACAAAGTATACATATATTCCTAACAATTAACAGCATTGCATATGTGTCAACTAAGGAACACATATAGCTCCTACAAGTAAATGTATATAGGAAAGAAGTGATAAGGTGTTTAATGATCCTATCGAAATGGGTACCCTCAAACCTAGTATCCTCATATCATTAACATTTTTACGAGCCAGACTTTGCCTTAGCTGAATTCCAAGCATTTCAAGTAGTTGCTATAGAACCAGTAACAGATGGTGATGACAGATTCTTTTTTAGAAAGTCAATTTACTTAGTGTGCTCATTTACACAAGCTGGCAATAGAAACAGAGATGCAAAATCTGAAACTCTCACTACAATATTCAGATATGACAACTGACCATACAAATGACACCTTAAACACAACTAAGGTTATAAAAAGAAGTATTTACCTTCCACAATAATTCTGGCATGTCTAGTGCAGGTTGCGCAATTGCAAGCTCAAAAATGGCTCGGGCACGCTCAGTCTCCATTAAAGATCTTTCCAACTCAGCATACTTGCTCCATGCGTAGCAATTCTCGGGTGACCACTCCAAATACTTTTCGTATAGCTTCCGACAACGGTCCATGTTACCAAGCTGCAGCTCAATCTCAATATACTTCTTGAAAATCTGTGATTTTGAGTATATAAAAAATATGTCAGACCAAGAACATACTAAAAAAGTCAGCAAAATGCTTAATAACTTGAAATTTCAGTCTATACCTTATCTTTAGGAGCAATCCCAATTGCATTCCCAAGAACTGCACGTGCACCCGAGAGATTTAACTGTCTGATTTCAAACTGGGCAGCCAATAACCATACTTTTGCAAAAGAGAACTTCTTGTGAGGAATTAGCTTTAAGCACTCACTATACACATCCCTAGTTTGTTGAACATCTTGTGCATCAAGCTCTTCATACAAAGCATAATTAATCCATAAGTAAATGTATCGTTGCCAATACCGTTTCTCCTCAGCTGGAGGTACATTACCAATTGCTCTCTCATAAACCTCTCGGATCCTCTGTTTGTTCCCCACACTCTCTTCTAGTCGTATGTAATCAAACCATGAATCATAATTCAGCGGATTCTTTCTAACTTCCTCCTCGTATTGAAACCTTCTTTTCCCAACAATTGCATCTTCAATGCCCTCTCGATCACCGTACTGCTTCTCGAAAGCAACAAACTTTCTGTATAGATCCTCAGCCCGCCCTTTTGGTATATGGTCTAGAGCAAATTTATAGATGCATCTTGCTCTCTCAGTTTCTTTACATTTCTCTTCAAATTCAGCAAACGCAACAAATAAAGTCTCTGCCTCTTCATCGTCTGCCAACTTATCGACTGCCCTTTCATAACAGTTCCTGGCTCGGGCAATCTCCCCGTTTTTCATCTCAAATTTTGCAAAACGAATCCAAGCACCGACTTTCGGCAAGCATTGCACGAATCTCTCGTAGATAGCTCTAGCTCGCTCAATCTCGTTGTATCTAAGCTCAAACTTGATATACGAAAGCCATGCTTGCTGGTCGGGCTCCCAGCTCATCCACCTTTCAAAAATTTGTCTGGCACCTATAAGAAGTTAACGAGTCAATATGAGTTAAAATCCATTTGTCTAGATATTCTTATAGAATGAAACTCTTCGATCTATGCTTCTAGACCTTTTACTCTATCATTTGGGTAGCATAAAGTTCAGATTCAAAATACCTATTAAACTTTATTAGAACGAGACCAAATTCATTCTTCTGACTAAAGATAAGCCCAAGAGATAACAAATAAAGTACAGAAGGTATATTACTTGGCTACACTACATCCAGAAAGGCTGTGAAACTGGCACCAGAGTCTTGCTCAGTTGCTCTTAAGATATTTTACCTTTTAAAGTGAAACTAAGTAGGACTACAGAAAATTATTGTGTTATTCGATTGAAGAAATTTGTTTGCTCATATAGACAATTGTGTAATAATCATAGGTTATATATAAAGACTGTAGTTTGTTAAAGTCATTATCAGATTCGAAGATGTACGCTTATTTAGATGCACAATTGAGTTACGATCATAGATTTAGAATGGTGTCTACTGATTATATAGTTGGAGCCTTGGAGGCAAGTTCTACTTTGTTGAAGTTAACATTTTTGGAAAATTGTTTGCAGACTGTGTTTCAGTAAGTTGTAGTTAATGGCTGATGTAAAGATGTTGAGCATAGGAAGTCATGGTGCATGGGCATTTTAAATTACCCTGCATTTTGTGGTTTTGCACCTAAATCCCAATCGACATCTTTCTAGGTACCTACCCTGAGAGAGTAGAACTAGGATGTTTTGGGCAATGCCTACAAATTTTATCAGTTCATCAATTGAATATCCAACATTGATGGTGTACACATATTCGAAAAGATACCTGTTTTAACATCAAGTGAATTTCTTGTTTGGAATATAAATGGAGGAGGCGGATACTCTAATTAGTTCAAGTTTTGTAAATTCTATCTTTCCCCTTGTAGGATCTATCTTCGGGTGGGATTGGTTTATAAATGAACAACCTTTTTTAAATGCTCTAAAGTTAATAATGTTGGCATCAAGCATCTTTTAACTATTCAAAACTATTGTTAGTTATGCATATCAGAAACAAGTCACCAGGCATGGTCGCTTCCCAAATCACCTAAAAGTTCATCTATGTTGGATGCGGGAAGCTCGTTTATTAGTGACACAACCCTTGCATCTCTTAACAAATTCTTGTCATTTCTGCGTTACTTATTATATTTCATCCATCTGTGTGGTGATGTGTTGCTTATGCAGCTCTTTCCATCTGTGCAGGGATATGTGACTGGATTGTATATTTATGTTTCTTTTGCCCTCTACGTCTTTTCATTTTTCTTTTTGTAAACATGTTCTTTTTTTAGAGGTGGCAATTACATATTTACATCTCAGTTAAGTAAGTAGTCAATTACGGTTGTGACTAATTTCAAAGTAGTCAAATGAAAAAAGGTTTGGTTAAAAGAAAAAGTCAAAAAGAGTTGAAAGTTGCACAAAGGCTGTCAATCTAAATGCTATTTTCCATATTCTAAGGTATCTTAACAGAGCTCTATGAATAGGTACTCAAACTTAACTATTTGGAATATACTTGATCTTATCACAAGGACAATAAGTATTTAGGTAAACAGACTGAAACTGCCACCTCTAACCAAACGACCAACAACAGATTTCAGAAACGAAACTCAGTATTACTCTAAGCCTCTACAAATTCTTGACATAATCACATAATAATGTTATTAGCAGTATACATAAACTAGTACAATAAGTATGTCACCAAACTTAACAATACACAGTACAAAACTCATCTAACATTCGTTTGGCAATACAGAATCCGAAAAATATATCACTCGAAACTTTACTTAGGGTAGTTCGGCAAAAGTAGTAGTAGTTGCTTATCTTATAAAAGTGTTTGGTTACGCAGCTGGATATGCAGCTACAAAGTGTAAAATGACGAAAAAGCTAAACGCTAATGCTAAATTCTTCCTCAAGTAGCTAAACGCTAAAGCCGAACAACTTTTTAAAGTTTTCATTCCAAACACTAAACACTCCTAAACATGCACAAATGCACCTTGCCAAAGACACCCTTAAGTCTGAATTCAAAAGGCTTTGTTATTCGTTTTCACTAACTAACGAGACAAACTAACTAGTATAAACAACTTACCTCTGCTAATCAAACTATATATTCAGTAATCCCGCTACACAAATATTCTAAAACATACGATATACTAATAATAAGTATCTTACTAAACCTTAAACGCTCCATTACATGACTCGTCCAACATTCTCTTGGCAATACAAAATCCTAAAACATAACCTTAAAAAACCTTAAACAGATAATCATATTATACCTGCGACATTGCCAAGCATCTCCTCCATATGAATATACTTATACCACAACTGATCAACCCTGGGCAACAACGTAACAGCCCTATCCCACACATTCCGCGCGTGATTAATAAACTTATTCTTCATTTCCACATCAGCATACTTCAACCACATTGTATGATCCCTATAATCCACATCCAACGCCCGTTCCCAAACCGACCTAGCACGGTTAAAATCCTTCTGACTCTCCTCCCATTTCGCGTACTTTACCCAAACAGACTTGTTCCACCTCACGCGCCGTATTAAGTCTTCGAATTCCTTTCGCTTTCGGAGACGGTAGTCTGCGAGTTCTGTAGGGTCGGTTATTTTTTGTTTTGGGGGGCGGATTTCGGCTTCTTGACGCTCCCGGGCTTCGCGGAGGATCTGCTCGGCGGTGATTTGGACGGGGGCGGGGGTTTTGTTTTTGACGCGGGCTTTCCCCTACCAATTTCTACTGGGGCGAACCTCCACCATATTTGGTGGAAGAATAAATATTTTTTAGTGGTACGGTATTTGTGCTAGTATACAATTTCCTTCCAATTATTTTGATTGATTTCCATTTATCTCATAAGACGCTCATTA